>JAQFXU010001311.1:0-30880 GCA_034693705.1 Spatulosminthurus flaviceps | reverse complement strand
TCCTCTCAGGTTGAATTTTCTTTGAAAATATGGAATGCAAGGGTCGTAGATTGCCTTCTTTTCCATATTTACCTTTTATGTAATTTATACCTTTTGTATATATGTAGAGACTTTATTTGTCACTGCTTCCCAATGGAAGTAGCCGTAAATGACTCAGTATACTATTAGCATTGTTTTAACGTTATAGAGTTAGGATTTAACTGAATTTTCCAGGAAACCTTAAGTTTTTGTAAATAGCTTTTTGTATGTATTCACTCCCATTTAGTTTTAACGTGAGTCTGTGTAAATGAAACATATTTATAAACTTCTTCCACTTCTTCGTCTGACAAAATGTTTTTAAAAAATACAAGCAACTTCATGTGCATCCGTCTCCAGGAAATGACCGGAGTAAATAAGCATTTCTTTAAAAAAGCCCGCCATTTTTTTGAGAAACCCTCCCCCTGAGCCTCGTTCCTTTTGAATAAGGTAAAAAAATTAATGTGGCCGCCGCCAAATTAAAATTCCATCTGGTTTAATCCTACAGTGGTATAGGAAATCCTTAATGGCATTTAAAATCCCAGAGAGCATAACTATAGTAGATTCCTTTGAACTCAGAATCCCATACGTTCATATTATTCTTTCTCATTGTATTTGACAAGCACAAGGCAATACAAAGACATGGGATCTACCCCATGCCTATATGGTCCTATATACATGTGCATTGTATTGTTAGTGAAAGCATGGAGAAAGGAGCATATTATGTGGATATGCAAATAGAGTAGAGATATCTATTTGTAGAAAAATATCTATAGAGGCTGAGGTCTTGTTAGGATAACTTTCCCCTCCCTTTGGAGGAGAATATAGGGCTTGGAATCAAAGATGACAAATCCGACCTACGATGCTCTGCCTGTCGTGTACGTATAAGGAGCATTATGGTTTAAAGTTGGATTTGATTTTAGACCTACACAAACAAAATCTCTTTGACTTGCTTTTCTTTATGGTATGCATGGTTTGGAGACATGAGGATTTACGTCTTAAGAGACTTACATGTACGGCCTATACTTTATTATTGTTGTCTCGGAAAGAAAACCAGGCCCTTCCCATCTCCCCACCAACTCTTCATCCTTCATCCCTGACAAGTTCCCAGAATAATAGTTACATAGGTGCGAGAGTACGGCGGAGATACTTTATCACTTGTATGTAAATCCCTCAACATATATGTACATATGTGACCACGTGGATGTTGCCCATGCAGTAAGAATTATATATGCTGAGCTTGATGTAAAAGTTGTACTACTTGTAAGGAGACAAAGGAATATGGACAGGAATATCCATGATATATAATAAAAAAAAGAGGGAAAACGTCCGTTTTGCTCAGCCCTACCAAGGATTTTCTTACCCCTGTTCAATCAACTGTGACTTTCTTGAGAGGTAAATTGCCTCCGTCTTTATGGACTCGGAATGCTTGCTTAGAGTCATAGCAAATATATTTCTCAATGAATTATGCACACATGATAGACAAAGCCTTTATAAATTGTACATCAGAATGAAAAAAGGGTGTCATGGATTCCTCAAGATTTTATGTTTGCACTTCCCTTTCACCGAATAAATCACTGTCCTTTCTTTTTTTCCTCTACTGTCTCAAGTTTAGCAAAGCAAGCAAATCTATCTACCTCGACTTGCTTTACATTGGAAATCATCAAATTGAACCTTGCTTTTCCCCCAATGGTTTTTATATTCCCTTCCAAAGATAACCTTCCATTTTCACTCTCTCTCTCTCTCTCTTCTGTTCTCTTCCTCAACCTTTATTTTTCAGTTGGTAGGGAAATTGTTCCAAGTCTAGCTCTGAGCTAGACTGCTTTTTCTTCCTCTGAAATACATACCAATAAAAATGTGCGAGAGATTACAGTGAAAGAGAAAGTGAGAGATAGAGAGAGAATTTGTGTGTGAGAGCGTGGAACCAAATGAAATTGCAAAATGATTGTTTGTTATTTGTGTTTCTACCCATGATTTTTCCATTTTTCCAAACCACCAACTTATTTCCTCAAAGCTATATTTCACCAGATTTCCAAGTCTTCCAACAATTCAACCAAGATAAACACCTCAGCCTTTCCTCGAGTTGTTAGTATAGCTCAAATCCCTCCCTTCTCAATATTTCTTCTTCCGTCAATAGACTCGAGTAATTCTTCTATCTAAAGCCACCGTACGTACCTTTATATTTCCAAGCTATCGAGTACTAAATAATTACACAAAATTACTACTATAGCAAAAGATTACATTGAAGTCAACCATATAAGTCAAAATAATTAGAAAACTCTCAGAGTCAACAACAACGTTCTAATTCCATTTTTAGTGCTAATTACATCATGCTCAAGCTCCCTGACTTTTCCCTTCAGTGGCACAGAACCTGGGAATGCAGTTTTGATTTAAAGATGCGCACTCCCTTGAGATTTATGGTAGAATGAATAAAAATCTAATCTAATGAACTAACCCTATACTCTCTCAAGTTATCCTCATGATATTGGACGGAAATTTTATGGAAGCAAAGTAAAACTAATAAATTAAAATGATCAGGTCTACAAAAGAATAGAGTCATTATATAAACTGCCTGAGAATAAAAATAAGGTGAGTTTCTGAGCAAGATGAAATATTGTGTTGAAATTAGTGAGACTGATGACATGCCCGTTCTTCTCAAATGTCCGACTCATGTTCTTTAGTTAATGACATGGAGCCACGCATTAGCATTCTTCAAGAGTCAAGTGACAAGTATTGATTTTTTTTTTTAAAATTTGTCTATGGTACAGAGAAACGCGAGGCGAGAATTTTTACCTAGATTTTCTTTCCATTCTTGATTATATAATAGAAATACATAATAGTTTCCGTAGTAGATGAAGAGTCAAGGGGAAAAAAGGTAGAGGAGTGTGGAAGAATGAGTGAGAGAGGGAGACAGAGAGAGAGAGAAAGTAGAGGTAAAAAAGAGGGTCGAAATTTGAGGAAAAAATGATGAAATGGAACTGTGTGAGAAACAATGATTTGATTCAAATAACTATCTATTCCTCAAGGAATATTGAAAGTAGAAGTTTCCTTACGATTTCCACTTCTTATTTTTCCGCTCAAATTCCAACGAATCAAATAGCAAGAGAAATGGAGAAAAGGGATATGATGCAAATATTTTATGCTCGCTCAACTTACTCTTCGCCTTCTTCTTTCTTCTGGCAACAAGGTTATAAATATACCTTGAAGGGTTCCAGCTACTCCGGATTTCCTTGTATGACACTCAGCTTAAAAAAATATAGGAAAAACCCCTTTCTTTTCAGCATTACCTTTTTATACATGCATTGGAAACCTTATATCTCACACATAACAAACCATCCTCTTGACTATCACGGGCTAAATTGAAAAAGCAACTACATTTGATATTTTTGCCGTGAGGTTAGTAAATTTTTAGCTCTTTTTCCACTTTAGCTGACTTTAGCTTTTTGGGGATATAGGACACGTAGCTAGTGTATGTGTTATAACAGTGTCATTACAAACTATCAAGTATCCTTGCTCTGATAGATTGTCTGAGAGAGTGAAAAAACTCGTTTCTTGCTCTCTTCGACAGAATTAAGCAATCGTGCATCAGTCATCTCGTCTTTTTCCTCTTTCTTTCTTTCTCTCTCTCTCTCTCCCTCTTTTTCTGTCTCTTGTCAATTTCTTGGCATTCAGTCAAGATTTTCCTAATGGATATTCCTTTCCCTTCCAACTTTCAACGCTTGTTTAATTTTCTGCTCTTTGTCAAATCCCATTTCATCCTTTCCATCGACAAACGGACTCAACACCACAGAATCACCTGCTACATTAACCTTTTCACAAGGAGCTTGGAAGTTTCAATGTTGTGTGTATAATTACATTGAATTCCATTGCATCGCGTCAAATTTCCACTTACTATTTGCTCTCTGGTATTTCCCTATCCATAACATTACTAGTACTTCCAATTTTTTTCTCACCAACTCATTTTTGGTAGTTTGGTGAGAATTTCCCAAGGGACCTCAATATTGCTCAAAATAGTAGAATATGTGTTTTTCAATTTAATACTAAGGATGTTCAAGTGGAATTAGTTGGTATCCAAGAAGCAACGGAGGCTCATGGAGGAAATGACTGGAAGACTTTAGCTTTTAATTTGTAGGGGAAAGGTCGGGAAATTTGGTAACTTATTTGACCCTCGCACGAGTCCAATTCCACTGGATTTTTTGAGCACACTTGCAAAGTTATTTCCTTGAAGCGGATCAGGATAAGGAAGGATTTTAATACGGGAGGAAATTTTCTTCTCCTTAATCCACATACCGCTCTGTAACATCCTGTGCAATAAAATAACTTGTAGGTACTTGTAGGAATAAGGTTTGAGAATTAAATTGAGTTCATTTCCTTATTCTAAAATAGTTACACACACACACAGACACAATATAAGTTGAGTTAGGGTTAAGGAAATTGGAAAGGGAAGAATTTCCATAGAATCTTTTTTAACTTTCAAATATTTATATGAACCAATCCAACAACTCAAATTTATTTAGTAGGTTGGAGTTCAAAAGGATGAGGCTGACATTGTTGTGAATGACTCTCTGCAGTAAAGCTTTTGTTCATAAATAAATGTGTGAGAAATATCTTGTTCTTCTTCAAGCTCTCTTGTTTGTCTCACAGCTCTTGTCATAAATATTCTAGGGGAAATTCTCCTTTGAATAGTTAACACCTAGCCCGAGCGCGAGTTTCTCTCGCCTTCAAAACTTTCTCTCGCCCGACAACCTCTCATTATTTCAACATCAACCTCCTACCTATTTCCATACTTGTATGTAATTTCATGTGAATTTGTACTACATACAAAACAGAAATACTAGGAGAAAATGTAAAGCCACTAACTTTACCTTGATTAACTATGGAAGAAAATACTTAACTACCCAAGGATTTTAAGTTGTTGGGTGTAAGAAGGAAGGAAAATCCTTATTTTTATTATTACATATTATGATTATTTGGATAACTCCAACTGTCTGAAAAAGATTTTATTTCAAATAGCATTGTCTGCTTTAGAGTTTGCTGGCAAGTTCCTTCATGACCATACTATTTCCTCTAATGATTCTATAGGGAAGGGATATAGATATTTATGTATAGGTAAATGTGGATGAGTGTCATCTCTCCGTATCCACGAAAATTTTTTCAACACTTTTCTCTCTGTACACAGACACATATGGATGGAAAAACTTGTGGCAATGTATCTATAGATATATGTTTTTTTTTCAAAAATAAACAAATGAATGTGCAATTTTGAGAAAGTAGGCCCCCTGCTGAGTCAAAGACCACATAGTAAAAAAACGAATCTAACTGTAAAAACATGAGGCATAGGAAGATTTAAAAATATTTTCCTTCAGGCTAAATCCAAATATATAGATATGTGTATGTGGACTATAAAAAAAGAGTAGACGGATTTTTAAAACATTTGGTTAAGATTTGTCAGTACTATATGTACATTCCACATATACGCACATATTTATTTCGGTAGGGTGGAATATGAATGAAGAAAAATTCAAATACAAAGACTTAAATTTGTCTCAGGAGAAAAAGTCTCTAGTTTTTCCTAAACCCTGGAAAGAAGAAGAGAATTTAATGTGATGGCATAAAAAAAATTTCCCATTAAATTTCCTTGAAGGGCCTTTATGAGGACTTGAAATGTACAAAAAAGATTTAAAGGTTAGTCCCCAAAGCATTAACTTGTCCATCTTAATTTAGTTTCAACAAGTCCACCGGGTTTTGGAAACGTCCAATAGTGACTTCCTGAGTCTCTTCCCATTTATTAACTTGGACGGAGGATGATGGGAGAGAGTCAGAGGAGGAGAAAATCTCGTAGGAGTGGTATAATATATTTATACATATCCATAAAAATCCTATATATTTTTTAAGCTTGTAACTATCTCACGGATGATTTATCATCTCCTTTTATCAAAAAAGGACAAATTTCAAATGTCTTTTTTCATTTTACACTCAAAACAGTATAAAAAACTTAGTATGTATTAAGTGAGAGAAATTATTTTCTATTCAAAGAAACCTCGTACTACAAAAGGAAGAGAAAAAAATCTTTTTCATCATGTCACAAGGAAATGTTAGTTCATTCGTCCGTAGAGTAGGAAAAGAGAGAGAAGAAAAAAATTGTGGAAAAAATAATTTTTAATAAAAAATTGTCCCACTCTTCCCTCTCCTTTTCCTTTCCATCATCCCTCCCAAGTAAGATTCTTTTAGCCTTCCGTAATCTCTCTGCTTATGTTTCCCCGGGGTTGTTTTTCCTTGCAGATGCAACAAAAAAAATAATATTAAAGGCTTTGGACATAAAATGCATCAGCTCAACTCACAACAGTATGTCAACTTGAGGAAAAAAGCCCTCTCTGGATTCACTCAAGCTACGCAAATGTATAGTTTGTTACGGGATCTTCATTGTCCAGCTTTTTTTTGTAGGTACGAGTCTTACTTATATAGCTACAACTACAACTAGAGAAATGGTCAGTATGTGAAAACTAGTAATGTTAATGCTTCATACAAATTGCTGTCAACCTAATGCAGTTAAAGCTCGGGTGTAGTTAAGCTAACTCCATTTGGCCAATCTATATGGTAAGAGTGGGAGAGATGTCAGAAGCATCGTATATCTTGTAGATGGATGGTTGCAAAAAGGTCCAGTAGTTTGCTCCTTGATTTTTGAACACACACACACACATACAGACCAATGTACCTCTACACATACGTCTTACGGAGCTACATCTGGACATGCGGATGTGCTCCGTATGTTGTAAACTAAGGAGCATGTATATATTTACATGAGATATAGCGTTGGGAAAAAATAGAAGATTTTTGGATCTGTTGATACTTTACACACGTATAAGGCATATGTATAGGACGGCGTATAGTAGCTAGCTATTTCCAGGCTAAAGGAAATGGCCAACGTGACGAGTGGCGAAAAAACTTAAGTCTCTGAACACGAAGTTTCCTACTCGTTTCTGAGCCGCCCTCCTTTCCCTTTCCATGTAATATTATTAGGTTCTTTGTAGGAAATCAAAGTATTTGCTCACTTTTTTCCTCTATGCTTATAAAGCTCTGTGTCTCTGACCATCTCTTACTATTCTATGATCTCCACTAGATTTTTTAAATAGAGCCAGAGCCAAGGATGGGGCTGTGTCCATGCATTTATTTATATTGGCATTCCCGCCCCATACCAAATGTAGAGAGAATCTTTGGTAGAAATTGTGCCTCTGTGTTCTTTTATTACATAACCGTCCTGTTTTTTTTTGGGGGGGGGGGGTATGTATGTATTTGAAGGTATTATGGCAGTATAGAATAGCCAAGCTGCATAGCGTTTTCGGGGGGGGGGGGTATACTTGTGGTATGGGAATAGATGGAGGTTGTTGGATGGGAAATGCTTTTTTTGTATGAAAAAAGAAAGCACAAATCTCTCTTCATTGACTTTAAACCGTTTTTGAGTGTAGACAAAAGGCTCCATTTATTTCATTTTAAACAGACAACAACTAAGATGTAAATATTGAAGGACATGAATGTTCATGATACTTGAGAGTTTAGATGTGAACAACTCTTTTTCTACTTTCCGTCCCTGGATTTTTTTTGTAGTAGTATTTTTACTCGGTTGTATATAATTACAGTGTAAGTATGTGTACCAACGCATGTATATTATACATGCAAACTTCGTTAGCCTTTTTTATGTTTTACTCATTTCAATGGAGTTTATAGTTTACAAAGACGAGCATTGTCATGTTTTAGCTTTAGCCTCTGAGCCAACGATGCAAACTGTGTGATTGGCTGGGGATACTACAAGTGTCTTCCTTTTTCCCATTAATGAATGAAAGATGAGATATATTTACGATTCCTCCTTTACTTTTTTCTCTTTTCCTTGAATCCTCCTCTTCCTCTAGTCCTTCCAACTCTACTTATTGTCTTTGGTGTAGTAAATAATAGCGTCTTAGTAAATAATGAATGGAAATAGAAGATATTGGAAATCCATGGGCTTGCATTTGAGCACCGAGTGTTCCATATAGTTGCTAAAAATAGGGAGAAGAGATGTATTGGAAAAATATCCTAGTCATTAATTTTTTGGAAATTGTTGGGATAGAATAAAGGGGACATCCATCGCTGTAATGATGGAGTGCATTTATCAACGGAGGGTAAAACAATTTTGGAGATTGACAATATGTATAAGTTAATCCGAAGTACATGATAATTTTTCAAAAGAATTCTTTTTAGAAAGAAAGAGTAACCATTTGGAGTGTCAATGGCAGAAGACTGGCGTCGGATTGTGGTTTGGAAAGTTTGCGGGCGGTTGGAGGGAGGAAATAAATCCATGTAACATGGGAATCCAATCAGAAGGATTGGGAAACTACGTCTAATTGAATTTTATCACGTCCCTTAATTTCTTGCTATTAGTTCATCATTCTATTGTCCTTCCATATGTAGTAACCACTGGTTGAGAGTGATTTCTCCGAGGGCATATGTAGCTATTCCATTAGGATGCTTCCTCTCTGCGGGCGAGATTATAAAGAGCATGGGTTCAGACTTAACTTGGCAATTTCTTCCCCATCCCTGTCATCCTTTAATAACAATTAATAATTACAACTGGATTAGTAATAATCCATAAAACTTTATAAACCCTTTTGATGAACCCGAGTCTCTGTGGGATTTCAAACTTTCCCTAGGGATCACTTTTCTTTTATCACTTGATCTCTCTCTCTCTTTCTCTCTCTCCATGTCTGTCTGCTTGAGAAAAAACCTCTTGAGAAAACATGTTGAGAAGGAAGAGCAGATTATTAAGATATGATTTCTAACATGGCCTATTTTGGCTTACTTTCTCAATTTATCCATGTATGACATGGTAGAGAGAAAGCAAGGATGATTTTACAAAGTAAGCTAAATTGTGAAAGCTATCTTCTTTATCGAGCTTAAATCAAGTTAAGAGCTCTCCTAACGAGAGCTTCCATGTTAACTGGTTCAAAACTGTTGTTCAATTAACTAGGCCTGAGCACCTTGGTTATACATATGTATATGCATGGAGAAATGAAATGGAGAAAATCTGAGTTGTAAAGAAAATCTACGTGAATTTACTTTTCACATTATGTCTCTTATATCACAAGGGAAAGAAAACGACAAGGTTGAGAGAAAAATTCCCTCTCGGAGATCTTCCCAAGGATCATTCTTGATCCATTTTATTTGTGAAAATATGAAATTTAGTTGGAAAAATCCAAATTTATTTTATCTATTAAAGTACATATATGAAATTTAATTGGAAAATCAAGCCCATATAGTTAAGGACAACCAGGTCAAGTAACCTCAAAGTAGTAGGTTGAAAAATAAAATCCTGTAGGTAAAATGGCTTCTTTACGTATAAAAGAGAAGATTCGTACAAGAAAAACTTTTTGAGTGGATCATTAAATTTTCTCGGATCCATACAGGGAGAAAAAATATTTTGGTCAGTTTTAAAAGTAGGGAAATTCTTTTGCCAACCCCAAATGCCTATAATACAATGTTTACTTTACCCAGGAATTTCAAATCAAGTTAGGGAAAAAAATGTTTAAATAAGGGAAAGTTAGGGATTTGGACAAAATCCATTACGACAATGCTGCTATGAGATGAGAGAAAGAGAGAGAGGGAGAGAGCGATAAAACGGTCGCGTCGTAACGCGGATCAGCCACCTGTGTGACCACTGAAGTGGACCCAACTATATTGAGTGCTTACTCTTTGATTGTACACTCCACACATTGATGGACTCTACGTATGTATTGATTCCTTTAAGAGTGGGAGCTGAACAAACGAGTTCTCTTTCCAAGCACGGGTTACCCATTTAATTCAATGATATCTCTATCTAGCCCAGCTCTAAATTGACAGGATACGAGTAAACAAATCCAACACAACAAAATTACATTCTAACATACACAAATACATACTTTTATGTATCTACCTTCTTCAATTTATTTTTTTTAGTAATCACATTTTTTCTTCCCAGCTTTTCTCCGAAACTTTCCCTTTCTCAATGTTTACGCTAGCTTGAACCTCCTCCTCTTCTCCACTATGTATCTCTCCTTTTTTAAAAGTCCCTCCTCTACACTCACACCTTCATTACTCCACCAATATGTTCCAACTGTCAAAAAGTTCAGGTCATATAGATCGATTCCTTGAGGAGTGCCCACTTACAGTTTTTTTTCAAAAGTTGGAAATTACAGAGAATACTAGGAGCCAAATATATAGAGGCACCTCTCCTCAGTATCATCTCCTCTCCATAGCTCTCTCCATTATATGTAGGCTATAAGTAAGAGTGAAAGTAAAATGTTGATGAGAATCAGAAAGGTGTTGTGTGAGAGGCAGACTGATAAAAATTAGGAGCGGGCCAATGTATTGGACTGTAGTGGAGAGTAAGTGTTTTAGTGAAAATAGCTTTCTCTGTTAATCCTCTTCCCCATATAAGGTCTGCATTACTTGACAAGTGAGACAGGTTTCCTTTTAATTCCTGCACTACACCCTTCCCTTACAGCTTTCTCAACACGTTGGATGTTTCCTGTAAGAAGGATGCATGGATGGGCAGTCGGAGGAAGCCATGGAGAAAGTATAAAGTTACTTGAGTCGGCAGATGTCAGTAATGGAGCTCTCCTACTTTCTCCAACTACAAAATCCACATGTTGACTTGAACATAAACAGGGTTTGTAATTAAACATCAGCTCTACATATACATGGGGAAAGAAAAAAACTAGCTCAAGTTATTCTTAAGGACGCGTCGTACTATGTATAGAGAACGGTTGAAATCTAATGACTCATACTTGGTGAGGGGAGAGAAGTACGAAATATATGACTTTCTCCTTCATTGCGGGCTCTTGCTTGCTTTTAACTTGGTAGTGGTACATATAGGTAACCGCACAGGTACCTTCGGCAAAATGCACAAGTACCACTCAAAAACTTGTTCGTGTATAACGGACACTGAGGAAATATATAGTCTATATACTGTATTTATTCAAAGAGAAAGCTGGCGGGGATTTAGACGGACGATTCTTCCTTGTTCTGATTGGAATACACTTTGGAGAGAGAGAGAGAGAGAGAGAGTGAAAGTAAGAGAGAAGAAAGGAAAGGGTTAGGAAGTGACGTAGGATGTTGAGTTTTATGGGAAGAAAAACAGTCCTTCCCTTCTTTCCTCTTCACATCAACCTCTTTCAATGACTTTTCTTTTCCACGGAGGTAGCCTCTTGGTTGAAATTAAAGTGCATTTTGTGTTAGGAAAATTCGTTCGAATTTCTCTATCAAACACATCATTGCTACTTTGCTCCGAGCGTCCCTAATACATAGATGCTACTAACAGGGTGAAAGTTTTTTTGTACATGTGACTATTCTCCTTCCTTTCTTATACATGTAGTATGTTGGAGTGTTCCTAATGTGTAAGTTAGAACTGATAGGCAGTTATAATACGTCCCCAGCCTCCCAATCCCACCTGTATCTTCTTCATTTGTTTCTTTCTCCTTGGAGCTGGGATAAAAGCTCTTCCAACATTGCTAGTTAAATTCTAAGTAAGTATCCTTTAAGGAATTGAATATTTCCTACTTTAATACCGCTTCTTTTTTATCCCTACTCCTTCCCTCCTACTCTGTCAAATACATCTACGTCGGAAAATTTCTTACGCACTTTCTTCTATAAGATTTTCCTTGTCGTTGAGTGAAATTACGTAAAACATCTTTATTCAACTTTTATCTTTTTACAGATACAAGCACACGTACACACGAATATATGTAGTACTGTAGAAAATGACAACGTCAATTTAAAAATAAACGAAGAGAAGGAAACTTTTTACATTTGCTAAAATCTACGAGCTGCACTTTTTAGAGGATTCCGCAAAACTTTTGGCCACCACTGTGAATTTGAGCTTACTAATTTTACCACTATGCTGAAATACCAGTGCGTTTCAGAAAGACATTGATCAGCTTGTGACTAAAAGTTATGAGCATTGCAATTGGTTTTGGTTCTTGGTTATTTAATGGAAATGGGATGACTGTCCATGTTAATTTAGCAGGGACTTTCATTGAGGATAAATCAAACCAATGCACTGGAAAAACGTCCACAGTGTGTTGCTTTTATTGTTTAGGAGCTTTATTTAACGTTACACATGACCGCATGAATGGGCAGGGCAAATAATCATCTCATAAAGGATCATATAGTAAGCTTTTAGTGTACATTATATTTCATTGTGAATTTTATGCTTGAGTCTAAATACTATGAGAATTTTTTTAATCCCCGTTTTACTAATATCAAGATAAACAACTCCCGGGGTTTATGGGTGAGGTGCGCTTATATGGTTCTTGAAAGAAAGCAATAATCTATATGAAATACAATTGGCTTCATTTGATGTGAACGTGGTGCGTATTATGGGAGTGAGATAAAATGTATCTATGCATTAAATTCTTGTGGAAATATCTTATTCACTACGAGAACCTACGTTCCCTTAAATAAAATTGTCACGAAGAATGTTTTCTAAACATATCAAGTGCTATTTGACTAATGGGCCTTAACCTAGAAAATTCAAAGCTGTATAGGTGCAAGAAATTTTGGGCTAATATAAAGCTACGATTTAATGGGATTGACTGCAGGATTAAAATATTTTAAACAAAGGCTAAGCCTAGGCCATGTCATAGAGGCTAGAGGTCATACCCCGCAGAGTGACATATATACTCGATGAAAAAAAAAGTTTTTTGCGAAAATTTTGCAAACATTTTTAAAAACATTGAACAGTGCAGTACAGTGGGAGAAAGTCCAGAATTTATAAGCTTAGTTAAAATTGAGAGGGGGATGACTGGACTTGATTTTTGGCGTTGGGTTTGAATGGTCTAAGAGAAATAATAAAAGGGGAAAATCCCGCCTTTCCTATAGTTTTGTTTCTTACAAGAGCCTATTTTTTGGAATGTGTTATTAGTTTTCAATTTCATACCCTTGGAACTTTGTCTAGGAGGGAATTTGTTTACAATTCAAGAGTATCTTTGTAATATAAATTTAGCTTACATTCGCCTTCGTATAGAAGAAATGTAGCGGGATAATGAAAGGAAATGAAGGCAAGAGGTAGAATAGAATTTTGGGGATTTCAAAGATTTGACTTCCTGGGAGAAATCAAGTGATATTATTAGTTGATATGTTTCCTGTCTAAATGTGACAATGGATGAAAGTTCCTTGGAAAAGCCAAACTCATCATTGGTTAGTGGAAAGAAATTGAAATTTCAAGTTTCATTAGATATCTCGCTATTTCGGATTTTCATGGCTCTTTGACAACCAGAGAAAATAGAGTGTGTATAGTCACGTACATATTTATCCATATAAAGAGAACCCCAAGAGAGCTTAAAGCTGTTTTTATTCACATTTTATAAGTGGAGTTGTAGTATTTAAGTATGCACACGGAAGAAGCTCACAAAAGTCAAGAAAACATCAAAGGAATCTTTGTCGGCTTTTCTTTCATTAAACCCTTCTCTCTCCCTTCCTCTACTATTCAAATATAATGAATCAACCAATTACAAGAGATTGGTTGATTTCTCCAAGGAGAAAATATCACAATTTATATAGTTGCTCCTCCAAAAACGCCACTTCATGTCAAATTACTTTCTTCACAAGGAGAATGAACAATTTTAAATGTCAGAATGCCATTTATTTAATGTCATACCCTCCCCAATCAAAATTACCCTCCACTAAATGATTAGCTAAAAACTTACCTTTACCATCCCATTTAACTCACATTACCATAAATTTCATACTCTCCCTAAAACTGCCATTTATTTGGAATCATTTTGTATTTCAACATAACTATTCATCACCCAACTAAAATTTTACGAGTTCCCTCATAAAAAGAAATTTACTCACTTCACTTCTATTTTTTCCCACATGAAGGAATTGTATTACTTATGTTGGTAATGCAATTCTCGCTAAATAATTATTATTTGTTTAAATTATTTTTATTCTCTCCAGCTACGAACAACCTAAATTTGTAAAAGAGCTTTACCCTTTTTTAAAGACTTTCTCCATGTGCAAATAAATTGTGTGGTAAAAGTTAAAGGGAAAATAACATTAATAATTATGATTTCCATTTAAAATAAAATGACAATTTAAAGGATTTGAGGGAGTAAAAAAGTCAACTAAAAAATAATTAAAATTTCGTGCATGGTTAATAAATAAAATAGTGTCAAGGAGTGTTCCACGACCTATTTATTTCATGTGGAAGAATGATAATGTCGTCTCTCTGTCGTTGTGTCTTCATGAGAAAAAAGGGATTGCGTGTGAGGCTGTTCATTCACTCCAGTCCACAGTTATACATGTAAGAGGCTCATTTGATAAAAAAGACACTCATCCTAATGAAACCCCAACATAAATACCCCCTACAAATTTAACAACCCAAGGAGGAAACATCAAAGAAAGACTGCCACTATGGAATGAGTACAACACCCATGATGTAACTTATCGGCAATGTTGAATCCGATTACCGCCGCATTAGTCCTTTGAAAGTTGTTGAAGCATGAGAAAAAAACATGCTCTACGTATGAACAAGTTTGCACTTTAAAGAGCATTGTGACAAACTAGTACTTTCTCCTTCTACGAGTATACTAAAACTTGTGTTTTATTTACAGTGTAAGTAGTGGAAGTAGAAGTGGTAGCAGGAGCATTTGTAATAGTATTTTTTTCAGCCTAGAATTTCTTTCTTTAGAAAAAAAATCTTTAGCTGGTTTAGAAATCAAATCCTGACTGTACTCACGGGTCTCAATCTCCAAGGGGAAATTAATGGGTGGGAGGATACGAGAGGGAAGATTACTCTTTCTCTCTCGCTTCTTCTTCTTTCTCTCCGTCTTGCATTTTCTCCTTTCTCGCTGCTTTCTCCTCGCCAATATGCCCTCTCGTAGTAGAAGGAAAGTGAGACCAACTGGGGTGGTGGGAAGGGTTTAATCCGTAAGTAAGATATACTACTTAATCCTTTCTTACTATTGTTTGAGCAAGCGTATTTTGATATGTAACTGATATTTGAGAAAGAAATGACTATATATGGATATATAAATTTTAAAAAAAAGAGGAAGAAACTCAGTGGAAATGAGTAGGGCAGACGTGGAGGAGAATGAAAGAGAAAGTCGAGAGTGAGAGACAGTCAAAGAAGGGAGAGGAAGCTCCAGGAAAGGGAAATACATGTAGAGGCGAGGAGTTGGGTTATTCTCACATAAAAGGAGCCGGAAAGTAGAGAAAGTCTTGACTTTCTTAGGACACACGCACACGCACACACTTACACACACAAGCCACACTATTAAATGTTTGTATGCTTAAGGATAGGATTTTTTTTAAACTTATGATTATGACTTTATCCTTAACGTCCTCATTTGGTGTAAATAATATGCTCAAATCCTTGGGAAAATACGTACATGCATGTGGGAAAGGATAAAATAAATTGCTCGTTCATTCGCTAATCGTAATTAATAAATTATTATACGGGAAGTATAGAGTCGTGTTATGTGAATAGCGGAGCTCTCTCATGTGTGAATAATGGAGTCGTTTCTCTCAACTTTTCTTTCCTCTTTGCCACTTTAGCCAATTGTGGCTTACTTCTTCCCTCCTTGGGTGATTCATCATTTAAAGTGAAGATAGTTATAAGAGCACCTTGCCAGATTCCCTGGGATTTTTAACTTGTGCATTATTTATTATCGCTTCGTGGTATATTACACACACACATTTTATATGTGCATGTATAGATACTTCTGCCTTCCAGAGAAACTTAAATACAAGCTTTGAATTTCCTAGAACGCTTCGATTACACATAGTTATGGAGAGGGTTCATCCTTCTATGGGACAGATAATTTTGGAGGAAATTTTTAAAAAAATTATATTTTTTTTATTTCATCTACAAGTTTTAATGTTGAGATGTTTAAAAAAAATAAAAATGTCAAAAAAAAACATTTGCTAAAAGCATAGCCATTTTTCCACTCTATTGTCTCCACATATTTAATTACTGAGGAATCATGTATGCGGGAATAATATTAGCGTTTGCTCTGGATCCGGCTGGATTTTAGTGAGTGTTCTCTTGATGACACTGTGTGTGTGTAACTGAGGCTGAGAAATGTCTTGGAGAAAGTTTATCTGAGAGACCAAGTTGGGATGGAGACATTTGTTAAAGAATAGTAATAGTCGTGGCAGCTGCACTTGTTGGAAGGAAATTTCCCCTCCAGTTGTATTTGTCAGGGCTATACCTTGGGAAATGTGGTTAAAGGCCTTTGAAAGATGCTCCTGTAGTAAATATTTATATAATTCTATGTAATATGTACATAATTGAAATGCAATTATTTATCTTGTGAATGCATTAATTTCACAAACAAACTTTGACTTGTGGGCAAATATGATACCAGCTAAATCCTTGTATCTCACCTTTGATTTCCTTCATAGCTTTTAATATTGTTAGTCAAAAAGTAAAATAGCTCTCCAAGTCCGAACCTTTAACATGGGAGATTGTCAATGAAATTAAATTGTATTATACACATTTAACAAATTTTTAATAGAACGAGTTTGTCAAATGTGGGCTGTACTTAAATTATGTCTAGAAATTCTACACACAGATTTTCAAACTTGTTATTTATTATGTATTTTTTTATTGTATGCATTTTACATTTGGAAAATTTCTATGCCCTGATTTTGACAACCAAACCCAAATACACAAGAGTGGTCGAACCGACTTGGGCAACTCAATTTATGTGCTGTAGCCGTGAAAAAAAATATTTTAAATTTTCCAACAACAACAACAACGTTACAGCATTGGGGAAATTGGATTTTCCACCAACCTTTCCACGCAGTATGGGGGACGAAAACAAACATGTGATAGATTTCCCTATTCCTACTATGTACCTCCGAAGAGTCACAGAATCCTGTTTTGGGAGTGGAAATGAAAATCTGAACGGAATCTGATAAAAACTACCATTTTTACAGATTTTAAAAACAAATTCTATAACTTAGGCTTTAGCTTCAGTCAAGAAAAGCTTATTGTTTCTCTAAAGTTTAAATTCAGAATTTCAATTAAATATAAAAAACTTGGTTAAATCCCTTGTAGTCCATTCACTCAAGCAATTAAAATTCCAGGATACATTTAAACTGCAATATCTCCTTCCAAAAGATTTACAACCAAGAACGAACAAAATCTGGGTGAGCTTGTAAAATTGAAAGTACGATTTCAAAGAAATGAACATTAGCTTAAAAAAGTATACTAAAATTTATATAGTAAAAGGGTAAAAGTTTTGGTGGAAAACTTATCAATACCAACGCAATGGAAAAACCATCAATCTTTTCTCACTTTATTTCAGTCTCAGCAGCTACAAATACATTTTGAAAAGACTAGCTTTGAAAGCACACGCACTCTCTGAAAAATCCACCACAAGAAATGTTTGAAACTACTACAGGAATTTCTTGCTCTCAATATTCTCATTCAAATGTAACTTTATATAGAAACGGAAAAGTATTTGATCAACCACGTGTTTTATTACACGCTTAGTGCTTCTGCAGTATTAGTAGTTTTATAAAAGCCCATGCATATTTGGTGGTTACATACGATTTAGTCAACATTTCAAGCTCAAGTATTTGAATGATTACAGCATGACAGGACGTCGTAGGAGTGTATAAGTTACCTTTAAAAGGAGCCCATGAAATGCACAAGTGTATGTATATTACCAAGTTAAAAAAACAAGAACTTTTTTTTCTTAAGAAATTTTTCCACACAAAAAAATTAAACTAGATTATTTACCTAGTATGAAATACACAGGGAGCGGGAATCCTCTCCATGGTTCTTGGGTACTCCCATATGCTCCAATAATATTTTTACCTTAAAAACCCTTCTCACACAATCCTTTAACTTCCCTTGAGCTTCTTTGAAAAGCTTCCTATTGTGGCCAAGTCCAGAGACTTGCTACAGTGAATGGGGGCTATCTCATGTACACAAAGTAAGAATTTCCCTCGTTTCTCCCCCAACTTTAAACTTTCCATTCATCCTATAATTCAGCAGCTTTCGTGCATGAACCAGATACGAAGGAAGAAAGAAGGATAATATGCATGAGAGAAAGGCGGAACGACACATATCCTACTCCACACTATTCTCTCCACGCTATAGTCTTACACCAATCAAGTCTGGGTTCTCAAATATATGCATAGTATGTACAATGGGGAGCAAGGATTTTACTATAGAATTCCTTCATGCTTTCTCCCCCGGATAATCCAAGTTCCATCTTAACACAAACTTTCCACCGGATTCCATCTGCTCAAGTACTACTAGTCAAAGCAACACCACCCGCTCCATAAGGAACCTTTACACAAGTACTTACTACTTCCACAAGGAACGCATCTCTCCTCTTAATGTTGACATTTACGCACTCACAAGATCATCTTCTACCTATACGGCCACGCTACAGCATCTCATTTCCCTCCCTCCTAACAGTCCCATCAAAACTCATGGGCCAACCCGTTTATCAGTTATCTGTAGAGAGAGAGAGAGAGAGAGAGAGAGAGCACATTACCCTAAAATACATATCTACACCCACACACACACACACATTTTGTTACTATCTACACACAAAATCCAGCCCGCGTAGGTAAAATTGAACACTTAGCTTTTTTCAAGTAGCTGTATATAGGTCAGGAGCCAGATTATCTAAATACATACTCAGGTTGTCAAGTATCTATGTAGTTTTCAAAAATTTATATAATTATTATTTTATTTTATTATTTCAACGTGATTGCCTTAAAATGAAATAGTCACGTTTCTGAGCCGTCCTAACATTGATGTTGAAAAAACTAGGATAATTTTTACTATTCCAAAATTAGGATTTAGGGGTGTGAAAAAGTCTGATTTGTAAGATTGACACATTCCCAAATGTCTGTATATATGTACTAATGGAAAAAGCATGTTGGCGTGAGGGAACATTGTTAAATTTCAAATACTTTTTTTGTGGAGGAAAAAACTGGGAATGTAGCTTATTTTGTAGTGATTTAGGACTTAAATTTGTGAGACGGGAAATAATTGTAAGTGAACGCCAACTTCCATGTGCTCTCGTACATGTCTGGGCTTGAAGGGAGAGAGAGATTTGTAGAAAGAGTTAAAGCCTTTCTTTTGAACTGTTAGTATATTGTAAGTAATGAGACAAAAGGCTTGAGTTTCCGCTTCACTTCTATTGAAGTACAGGGAGAAAGAAGTTTGAGAGTATTCCGTCTATGGTTATTGTAGTAGTAGCAATTGATGAGATGAAGATACTGGTCTTCAGAGGAGGACATGACTTATGCAAAATGTGCTAATTTCAGTCAAGTCTGCATAAGATAAATTTCATCCTCGTCACTTCTACCAGCTCCATGTCATTTGAGGGTGAAGAGACGAAGTTTTACTTAAAAAGGATTGACACATATTACTGGATTTAGCTTATCTGGCACGGCTCACTGTCACTCTGAGTCGGAAGGTGTTGAGAAGGAGAGAATATGTAATTGGCTTGAAGTAAATGATCATGATTTTCAATTATGTATTGTGAGATATGAACTTGAGATTAACTGAAGAAATAATTTTTTTTCAGGGCATTTGGACGAATAGTTTGCGTCTGCTGTCCTGGAAGGATTCGTCGGCAGTATAGACCAGGTGGACTTCGGCCACATTTGGCTCGATTAACTCAGGTGAGATTTTAGTATTAGAATCATACCTTCATCATCATCCTTGGTCAACTCTCATATGCTGAATTTAAAGGGGAGGACAGGGATGTAACAAGTCTTTTACTCCTCCCTCCCCCTTCTCCCTCCCTTCTTATAATAATATTTTTAAATTCCTTGGTTCGCACACTTGTCTCTGGTCTTTATATCTGCTGTCTCTTATTTAATCACGCCGTGACTCACTCTCACTCTCCGGCTCACTCACTAAATTTTCTCACTTGGTCCACTTGTTCTTCTATCTACGTCTTGCCTTAACTATACTTGTCATCTCACATTCCATTTGGATTATTGACGGGGACATGAACTTGAAAAGGGAACAATACTCTACACATTCGCTCAACTCGCACCTTGTCACCTGCTATCCCATCGTATACTATGGTTGAGCATGTATAGATATAGTAAAAGAGTGAAAGGAAGAGAGGGAAGAAGAGAAAGGGGATTTTTTTCAAATGGAGGAAATCCACATAATATTCTGTAAAAAACTCATAATATCCAATGGCGTCTGGAAAGACCAAGTATACAAAGAGCGGGGGAGGGAAAAGCAAAGGAGGAGAAAGAGTGAAAGCTTCCTTTGTTGAGGACTCGACCAAAGCGTACTGACAGTATCCCGAAGCGGAGAAAAAAAAATACTCAATGAGACTCTACTTTTTGGGCTTGCTCCCTTTTTTTATACATCCTGAATATTCGACTTGATGGATGAGGAAAGCAAGACATTTTATATTAGAAAATCTCCAGCTCTCACGTTCCCTGGGTCAAAGGTCTTTCCTGTCAGATTATGTCTACTTTAAAGCACCCAATGGCTTTTCCGCACCTAGATGTAATAATTCACACACAAAAACATGGGTCATTCCTATTTTATATGCACACCTTTTCAAATTGTCAATTTATAATTTGTAAATTCAAAAGTCCAAAGGTTTCAGGGTAATATTCAAAGGTTAAATTATCGTGTTCGTATTTATTGTGTGGCAATAAATTTAAGTTAACGTGACTCAATTTTAACATTCACTCTAAATTGACATTTTTATTCCAATAGTTTAGCCCATAACTTTTAGTACTATTTTTTATTGTACTCATCTGATAGAAATGTTTTAGACAAAGAGAAAGTTTTTATGTACAGAGGGTGAGGCGGACTCCAAGAAACACATTTCACATTTATTTTTATACAAGGAAGGAAATTTACAAACTGCATGCTGCTCTATTTTTTCGGATTCTCCATTAAATTTGGAGCAAATGGATGGTCATTTAACCGGTGTCTGAAGGTAATGAAGTAAAATGTGGTTAATGAACTTGTTTCTACACATATTTGACTCCTTAGGGCTCGTTTTGGAAATTATTTGTTACAACTGTGCCGGCAGCGCTACGGAAACTTTTTCCACATGCTCATTCTTGAAATAGGGAATGGGGTTAAAGCATAAATTTTCATCAAAAATCTGCCTAAAATTTTCTCCTTCAATTTTATGGAAATCACATGAAAAATGAACAGAAAATTAAATGGGTCAAATAAGTCAAAACTCTTGATTTAGGTCACTTTTCAAAGTCTTGGTCTAATATCCAATTTACCTAATAGCCTAATTACTCCACATGATAGTCTCATCAAGGTGGATTAATGATAAATGGGTGAAAATAATCAAAAACGGACCTTGAAGGTCCTTTTTTAAAAAGCCTAAATTAAGGTCCAAGAGATTAATTCGATTGCATTTAGAATTAAATGGGGAAAATGTTTTGGAAACTCTTCTAGCATCTTCATTTTAAAATAATCGTATACAGAGCAAACGCCCGCACGGATTTTCCTGAAATTTGGTATCTAGAGCTACGTAAAAGAATATAGGTAAGAGGCTCAGTAACTATCACGCGTCCTGCGCGTGGAACAGCGCAGTTGCGAGCCATAGCAATTTGTTTCTTTGAGTGTGCCTCACCCTGTATTTCTAATAATTATTCACCGTTTAATAATTCACCACATCAGCTTGGCCATCATTTCTTATGAAACCTTGTACTATGTATCCAGTAAATACCATCTGAGTCTAAATAGGCTTGTTGTATCCGAAAACCTAGGTCAGTGACTCTTCCATGTTAGATCTATGTTTGCTTATATTTGTTAAATAAATGTAAGGACATATAAGGCGGGTAGTAGAGCTTAGAAACCCATTGTTTGCACTGTGCTTGTACCGTAGCTTTGTCTAGTGTTAAATTACTAATATAAAATATATTGCCTTACCCAGAAAATCCTATTTTACGAGACTACCTATTCTATGAAAATACATGCCGAAGTAATGTATACGCGAAGGTGGCTCGTACTCAAGTGAGTAAACCTAACATCTTGAATTTCTTCCTCCTAAACTCAAGGCAAATGAAACTACACCTTTCTTGAATTTTTGGAGAATTTCCTGGAATTTTATAAAATTCACTGTAGAAATTGTAGCTTCAGTAATTGACCAGATACTATTTTACCAGGTATTTCCTCTCTTTCAAGGTATTCATCATACACATGAAAAATTCCTAGAAAGAATTGATTGCAATCTTTACACAAAAAAATTCCCTTAGAAGGACGAAAGAAGAACTTTTGTATGAACTTAGGAATAACACACCATTTGTGCCTCGTATCTTTTTACTTTGAAATTTCTCATGTAGATATTCTTGGGAATTGAGAGATTTAGTCGCTGCACATCGTTATAAAGCCAACGGTGGATTTGGGTGGAAAACAAGTTTTCTACGAGCATGTAAATGTGTAGGAACATTTTGGCTACCGTATAATCCAAGTTGAGAGTTTCTCCCATTTCCCACGATTCCTTTAGGATGTGTAGCCTCTATTGTAACTACCTCGTTTTTCTGCTCAGTTAACTGTGAAATCGGATAAATTAGTAATTTGCTCCCTGATTCTCTCTCCTTGTTTTAGTTGAGTCATCCATCCTTGCCATGAAGATGTAACCCCTTTTACGTATACCCCGCCAACCTATTTCCTAACGTCAGGAATGTCTTTTCCTCTAAATAAAAATATTTTTCCACCTGTTTTTCTCCGAGTTTTCTCCTCAACTCTAAAATCTACCCTCGGTACTATGTTACAGCTTATACAGTGAAATATGTTACTACTCCCATAATTCCATAATTAATACTAATTACTGTTCTACTTTTATTTGCTTACAAGTTTTTTAATTAATCCGCTTATGTGAATGATCCAACTTTTCAACCATGTTGATTAGTGACAAAATCATACATTTTATTAATTGCAGCACAAGTATTACAAACATAATTTTAACCTACCTCACAAATGATAAAAAAAATTACTAGAATTTTCTTATCCTACATTTTGTATGTATTAACGTAGAGTTAATTACGGAAAAGGGACTATTAATTTATAATTAGGGTGTAGGAGTTAATTCAGATCGATTGGGATTAAAAAGGAGATGAATGATCAGTTGGAATGAAAAATCAGTTTAATTGTGATTAAAATAGGAAAATTGTGATCAAAATCTGGGTATTATGATTAACATGTAGTAATTGTAATTAGGATATGTAAATTTGTTATTGCGAGTTAGTAGGTCCTTATTAAAGGTGACCCTAAGTTTTAATTGTTTAAAATAATTGGGGGGGGGGTTTAATCACAATTAGAACATAATCACTGAACGCCATATAGGTACAGTTAAACGAGTCATCTCTAAATACCTAATAATTGATGCGGGAGCGGAGAGATTAGGTTAGGTTTTTACAAGTCTTTATTTAAAAGAAAACAAATCAGCCAAAAGCCTGGCAAAATTAATGATAAGCTAGGTTAGATAATTTAAAAATAGCTTAGCAACAGCCAAAGTCCCAAACAGCAATCACAGCTAAATTAGAATAGGTCAGGTCGAGAGTAGGCAGGAGAGTGGTGAGCTGGATGATGATGATGATGAGGGATAAGTCCACGGGAATTTATTGGTCAGGATCGGGCTTTGGGAAAAGGATATTGGAGGAAGAAGAGAAAGAAGGAAAGTGGGAGAGAGGAAAGAATGAAAGTGGAAAGGAATATGCAGAAAAAGTAAAATGGGAAAGGTTGGTCCGGCCAACTATGATTCTGAGGAATTCATCATGCGTCGTGGCCGGGCCAACCCATCTATATGTATGTTAATAATACTACGAGTAAGCTCCAAAAGTTAATTCACTAATTCCTCTGTCTTTCCCTTTACAAATTTCTCTCCACCCTAGACAGCCTCAGTCATTTTTCCTTCCATGACCCTACAAGTTATTATTCCGAATTTGTTCTATAAATAAATGCAAGCAAAACAAAATAATTTTATTGCTTTGTGTTGGCAACCAAAACATGTTATTGTTGCAATGATACGAGGAACATTTCGTATAGCTTTTAACCATTTGTATTCTTAATATGAAAATAGAGAAATCATAATATAACGTTTAAATACTATATCAAGTTGTTATACTGTGTCTGCAGGCAAATACTAAAGAGGTATCCGTGAAATTAAATATTCCTATCTCTCTTATAACATTTCTACCTTGAAACACAAGTCCTTGTTGATATTATTTTGGGAGTGCTATAATTGTTTTCGTTAAGTCACAGCTCTCCACTCAACGTGAATGGAATTGTGGGGGGGTTAGCTATAAGGATTTACAATTTGTTATTATATACTCATGTGCCTATACACTATTGCACCTACTAAGTTGTATGTATATAGTGATTTTCGGATGAAAATCTAAATAAAAATAAAGGGAAGAGAAAAGCAGGAAAAGTTGAGGGAGCGACGTCGGGAGAGGTTTTATTGGGAAGAAGGTCAGAGGGAGAATGAATCAACAACAATAATTATTACTGTGGAATTGTGGAATAGCCACAGTAATAAGAAAACATGATTGAGGAGGTTATGTAATGAACAATTCACCAGATTTTTTTTCAAGTATCTATAAGAAAATAAATTTGGAAGATGTGGGTAGAAATTTTTTTAGAACGACCACGTCTTTAAAGACCCACACCTACACTATTGCTTGATTTACCTCCTATTTTTCCTTACATGGTGAATTCTGTATTCCGAAAATAAAAAGAAAACGTAACTTTGTAGAACATATCCATGCACTTGTATGTGTATTTTACATGAAACTCTTGTATATTGCTCAAGGCGTAACATAATCTAAAAGCTAGTATTAAAAAAACTAGCTTTATACTTACACAACTGCTCTTCCAGGAAAAAGCTACTCTTACTACATTCACAATAACTATATATGCTTACTCCTCCAGCAATTCCATGTACTACCTGACACACCACCACCAGCGGCTCTTTTGGCATGGGCAAAATACTTTTCATAAGCTTCTTTCTTTCTCTCTCTCTCTCTGACCTTATCTCTTCATCCCATATGTAGCTTACATCGACTCTCACACTCTGCTTGCGATAGATCGTTTCCTTCTTCCAGCTTTCTCTCTCTCTCTCTCTCTCTTTCTCTCCCCATCTCTTCTATATCCATCAACATTTGTAACACCAATAAAATCCAAGTATTTCTGACACCTGACTACACTATGATTGACTATATATGTGTACATACATGTATGAATTCCAATAGAAGGAATTCCACCCCTTGTAAAACGTGTTCCTTAAGTCACTTCAACTTCTTTCCACTTTCTCTTCTTGCTCTACTCACAATCAATCCCTGCCTTTTTTCTCTCCATACTTTCGTCATAGAAGCGTAGATAAATTTATTTTGAGCGATATTTGTATAAACATATTTTCTTCATCTCTTGTTGTAGTTGTCTCTACGCACTGCAGTGCCATTTGATGATCAAGTTCAAGCGGATGATCTTTCTTGTTGAAAATATAAAAAAAGTACTGTTGTGTGTGGGGGAGAGGAAAAACTGTGAAAGGAACAAGTGTGAGAAAGATTTTAGGGAAAGGCTCCAAGCACTTGAGTGTGACAAGTCCAAAGAATCTGGGGAGAGTAAAATAAATAAATAATAATATTTTACTTCCACTTCACTACCTTTGTACTTCTACCCGCCATACATATTTACTATAGATACATCTACTAAAAAAATATTATATCTACCTGGAACGCAAGTCCTCCAACCAGAGAATATCCTCAACGCATCTTTATAGCTACCTTTCCAACTCTGCTTTTAAAAAAATTCCAGTTTGGAAAAAAATAGCGTCGAAACATTTTTTTCATTCTACTGACAATGAATGGTGAGTGAAGGGGAGTGATAATTAGTTGGATGTTCTACGTGTATTTCTACTACAACTACTACCTCACTAAAAGAAAAAAATCTCTTGTATTCATTCAGAATCAATTTATCTATGTACATATAGCCTTTCCTACTAGTCCTGTTAGAAACTATTTACTTTTTATTATACCCATAGACACATACGTACAAATCACTTACGTAGCACTCTGTAACGACAAATCTCATCCATAGGAATATTATTGTTTTGTTAAAAAGAGGAATTTTCTCAAAAACAAATCTAAAAAGCTAAGAGCTAGAAAAAAATGCAAATGTTTATCACAAATTGCACTGTAGTTTCTAGTGATGATACTAAAATTAAATTGAGAGCAATTAATTTTATTTCCACGGACTCTGTATTTAAGAACCAAGCCTTCATTTGTCTCTATAGATGGAGGGATTGTTGTATATATATATATATATATATATATGTACATATATCTGTATAGTTAAACCAGTAAGTATTTACAGAAAGGGAGAGACTCACTCAGGAAAAATCAAGATGATCGAGGCCTCTCTCTCACAACATACTACAGAGATCTTGACGGAAGTCGTTCCTGAGCTTTATTCACACTCAATAGTCAAGTGGACGCCTGGAACTTCCTAGGAAAACTTGGTCCTTTCTCAGGGTTATATCTTGATCTCGATATTTCCTCTATGAGTTTTCTTCACATGTAAAGAGAAAGAATCTGAGCTCTTCTGAGGAAAATGGGAAGAGAGGAAAGGAAAGGAAATGTCGGCGGAAATGGTTGAGTTGTATAAAAAAGGATTGATTGTATGTGTATAATTATGTATACTTTCCCCCACCCTTTTGTAATGTTATAGATTTTTTTCTATTATATGTATATATGGTAAGAGGGAAAAAGAAGCCTGTAGATCCCCCCGTCTCTCTCATTCATTCAAGTGATATGCATTTTTCTTCTAACACATTCGGAACAACGGCCTTTTTTAATCATGGTCTCTTTATGTTTTGACAGGGATTTTTTTTCTCTCTCGTGTATTATTATCTATTATCTATATAAATACATATGTACGCACGCATTTGATTATTATTTTTCTCGTGTGTGTTTTTTAACAATACTCCTAATCTCCGGACACCTCAATCCTACTATATATGAAGAAGCATAAATAAATAGTAGCCCTATATGTTCTATATGGTGTGATATTATTACTCTCGTGACAAATGTACAAATGACTGGAATAATTATTGTGTCCCTTGTAAAAAATTGTATACCGTAATTATATAGAAAGTGTATGTGTTCAATTAATGTGATTGTGATTTGTGAGTAAGTGTGAGTGTGAGTGTGATTGTGATTGTGTGTTATACTCTCCTCTCCCATTGTGTAAAAAAAGTTGTTTCTTCTGGTGATGGCATGCTGGATTCGTATTTACTAATTTATCGTGTATTGTATTGTAGGCATGCTTAACCTACGTAATTTTTATATGTTTGCCCCTGTAGGAATGCCCATCTCCTTATCAAAGCACTAATAGAGATGCTAACGACTGCAGTGAGTATGAATTTCCAAGTCAGAAATCACCAGGAGCCAATAAAGGTTTGATAGCAAATGAGAAATCTCCCGCTCGAGCTCCCAAGATTTCACCAATGGTAAGTATCCACATGGTGAGAACCAAACTTTCTGTGTAGTATGTATATACTCTAACGATGTGAATAATAGCAATTGAATTATTTCTCTATAAAAAAAAGACACACGGCTCCTTTTTTTATCTCTTTCACTTTCTCCTCTCCTTGAGGAAAGAGAATACAAGAGAAAAGACATTTCTCTCCCAGAATTTCAAATTCCAAAGAAATCAATGAAATTCAAAGAAAAATTCAAACTTTTCTCACTTTTGAGATTTACTTTACTCCCATACACGTCAACCCACCACTCTTGAGTGTATCACTTTACATACCCTTTACATGTGCTCTTACATCCCATTTCCTTACGCTAACCATAAATTCTTCCATAAATTCTTCGTTCTCCTAAACGTATTGAAACCTTGAAGAAATTTTCCACCTTCATTCCAAGTAATCACATTTCCTTGAAACATGTAGTATAACTTTTCATACAAATTCCCTACTTACTCTCACTCTCTCCCTCACCCTTCCACCTTACACTCAACTTTAACCACCAAATATTATGATAACTGGAAAACTTACACACATTTCAAAAAAACATCTCTTCTCAATTCCTTTGAATTCCTCACCACACATGGAAATTGTCCTTGAATTTCAAAGGACAGTAGAAAATAAGGATTTCAAAGGATTTTCTTGAAATATTATAATAAAGGAAAAATATTTTACAAAAGCTCCTGCTCAAAGATAGTTAAATAAAAATACAGGAAGAGACAGTCAGAGGTAATGCATAATTGAAGAGAGAGCTATAAAGTAATTACAGGGAGTAACTTCCATAAATTTTAAGTCGCCTAATAAATTCTACGGAACTAAAAGGGTGTTGAGGTATGTAGTGAAAGGGGTGAAAGTACATAGTGAAAGAAGAATTATTGACTTCAACTCTCTATAGTAATTCCTCCTGTATTTGAATGAATTAGGAAAAATTTGAGTTTCTCTCGCTCTCACTATATTTCTCTCTCTCTCTGTTTACAATGCGGGGGGAGGGGGGAAAGTAGTAAGAGAAAGTTGCAACGCAATTTTTCTTTCCTTCGACAAAACTATACCAACAAAAAGACAGGAAAGATGGGAGATTAATACGAAATGCTCTTAAGTATTTGGAGCATACACATTTCCCTCATCACTTTTCACCCATATAAAATAATACCCTTGGAACTTTGCACTAGTACTAGCTATGAGAGCGGGATTGGTGGAAGGATGAGGAGGCGAGATGTGGAAGAGAGTGAGGAAGTGCAGAAGCTCATCTCATTGCCTGTATTCATTTGCTTCTCATTGTCTATGCATTTATGTAGAATAGAAAGGCGGAGAGAAAGTAGGGGAAGAAAGGTGTAGAGGAAAAATACGAGTCCGTATAGAGTCTTTATAGGATGAATCCGCTCTATAAGCTTGAAAGCAAATGCTTTCTATTGCTTTCTCCAAAATGATGTTTTTTTTCACTCGTTCGTGGTAGCGGCGGCGACGGCAATAGTGTTTTCCGTCCTGAAGAAAGACGAGAAAAAAAATCTATTGAGCAGCTCAAATTTACCTTTTTTTCTCCCAGGGAAAAAAATACATATATAGGAAATTGAACGTGTCTTTTCTGATAAAAATTTTCATTTTCATGAGCATTCCACTCTCTCTCTCTCTATCATTTTTAGTACATCTTCATCTCCTTCCTTTCTCCTCAGCTTAAATTGCTTCCAATACTTTGGCCGTACTATTGCCGTGGGAGTTTGGATACATCGAGGCTTTTCTTCTGTTAAAGCTTGTTATAAATTACATGTAAATACATACATATCTCTCTTCATTTCTAGTTTTCTAATGTTATAGTAAAAGTATAGCAGTAGTTATAAATGGTAATTTTTACCTACTACTCTGGATTAAGAAAGTGAGAGACTCGATGAAAAAGTTCCCTCGTTCATCTCCCTCCTTTTCTAACCTTCATACATTCATGATGGGTAATTACTTTTACATATTAATTTAAATTTCATGTATGTATCCTACAAATAAACTCACCAGTTTGTTCAACCTGCCAACAACAAGGAAATTGTTCATTGAGTAAAATACATGAAACTTTTTCTTTCTTCTTGGCTTTTTACTATATGCCAACTTTTGGCAAAGAGTTGAGTCTTTTTTCACACTTTCCTCATCCTTAGCTATTTTTTATAGCTTCTCCTCCTAATCCTTTGACGGCTCTTAGAAACAAATGTGCTCTTGACATTGAATATTTTTTTGGTAGGTGAGGCATGAGTACACGTGTAAATACGTACACAAGTATGAGGATCAAGAATGGCTTGAAATGTAATACTTTTGGTATTTTGAATTTTTTATGGATTCCAAGAAATTTTTCTTTGAGATGATAGTTTTTCCCGGAATTAATAAAAGCTGCCGAGTTTCTTCAGGCTGTATGAATATTTAGGATTTTTAACATTGGGGTCGAGATGAGGTGGGGAAAAGGTGTGAATTTTGGGAAATTGTTTTTTTCAACAAATGTTAGTGTTATAGGTGAGGAATCTTCACCACATGAACCATAGGGTTGATATGTGCCTCCATCACGCTGTAATGTAATAGGCCCGTCTCACAATCAAATTGGAACAAGTCCACTTTTGTTTCAGAATCAAAATGGGAAAAGTCCATATAGTCCAGTGGTTCATACAAGGAACGGGGTGAGGTAAGCGTAAAATTTTTATGGATTCAAGTTGGGGCTATGGTTTTACCCCAATTGTAACTTTTGACACCATAAAATATTTTTCCATGCAATATTGATTGCAATGATAGTGAATAAGCACATTTGAGCCTGCAAAACTCTGAGGATCCATTTATTTTACTGTACTGGTTAAAGGGAATTACACGCACTCCTTTAGAACTCATTGATTTTCCCTGTCATAGCTACATATATACATATACATATTTACAAAATTATTATTTCCAAATAAATACACAGCCCTACTATTACCATTCTAACATCTATCTTTTATGTAACAATGAGTTTAATTTTGTTTTTAATTTTCTTGTTCATTTGTCATTTTAAAGTCAAACTTGACATTTGAGTTCCAAAAGGGAAGAGGCCCGCATATTTTAAAACTGTGTTGCTTTCTTTTAACATGCTATGCAAGGCTGCGCACTAGGACGCTGAGTCCACTCTATTCCCTAGTCTGGGCTTTTTCAATTTAAGGTAGTCTACTCTACTCGTTAGTCTTAAAATTTCAGCGATGCGTTAGTATAGTTTCTACTCTACTCCACAAAAACTTAGAAAATCATAGTCCATTCTATTCATTTTTCTACTCTAGTCCCATGCTTTTCCCCGCCAGGAATTCCAGCGCTACAGCTCAAACATTTAGCCGATTAATTCAGGTTAAAGCTGA
>JAQFXU010001310.1:0-30903 GCA_034693705.1 Spatulosminthurus flaviceps | reverse complement strand
TTCAAAACCTAATAATGTTAACCATATAATTTGTAATCTAATTTGATTCGTATTGTTTCAGCATTCTAAAAAAGCTAGTAAAATATCCATTGCATCGCATTCATTTTCAGTGTCATTACATTCAATTACTTAACAACAAATTATTCAGAATCAGAACGACTCGCTCAGGGATCATGCAAAGACGCTGATTCTCAGCACCAGTGAAGGCCAGACAACGCTGGTAGACCAGCGAAACCAACAGGCTGCCCAACTGAAGCTCCCGTGACTCAGTATCCTGCAAGCTACGGATGTACAGTTGAAGGATTTCAGCCGAACCCCGATGACTGCGAAAACATCATATTTTATCCAAACTTTTCAAATCCGATTTAAAAAAAATGATGTTTTGGATGGAAGTTTTGCAAAATTTTACAATTTAGTTGCTCGAAAACACGCTCCACACAGGAATCTGGTTGGTACCGCAGCTCTCGCCGAGAGCGTTTGATTGATATCTACCGCATGAGATTCCAATGGAATCATCCCAGTATAAAAAATAAGCCCACCCCCACAGATTGGCGTGCAGAATTGATGATTATATTTTATAACTATGCAATATATTAAGCAAATCTTGTTCAGCCTAAAAACATCTCCATCATTTTCTGTACCTATGATATTTCGATTTTTTGTATGTTCCTGATCCTGATACATTTTTTTAACTCAGGAGCTTCAAAGAAAGAATGCTGCCGTGTAAATACAACGGGAGCAAATGCACTTAGAAGTTAGAACCCGTTCATAGCCCCTATGGTAAAGCTAGGGAGCCGAAATTTTTCAAAATGAATGAAGATGGTTATTATGCTTGAAAAATTATTTTCCCAATTTTATTGACGCATTTCGATTTTGTTCAAAAAATGAACTAACAAAAAAAGGGAAACAGTCTATTGTGCAACTTGATAATGTTGCCAATTTAATTTGTAAACTAATTTGATTCCTTTTATTTCAGAATTCTTAAAAAGCTAATACATTTTTATCCATTGCATCATACTCATTGTTAGTGTCATTACATTTTTAAAATTTAACAGCGTAGTATTCAGTAAGTATATTCAGTAAGTACACGCTCACAGTCCCAATCTGCACGAGTGCTTTCATTAAATTACGAATATTCACACGAAGTCTATTCGCAGTGATTCTGTCTCACAACCCGAATGATCACCTGCCTTTTACACATATTCTTTCCTGCAATCTTTCATGTACCTCAAATTTTAACTCTGGCCCATCTTACTACCGTCACACCGTCAGTACAGCCAGGAAACCACATGAAGTATCTGTGCCTTTACTATTGACACAACCACACATATTTACATTTAAAAATGTCGACCGCCAACAACTATTTAGTGCGCCATTTGTAACTTGTAGCGTTGTAACGAATAACTATATTCCAACCCTTTCATTACCAGTCGAGCCCATCATATCACCAAATACCTTCATTTCTCATTTCCACGCAGGTAATAAACAACTCATTGAACCCATCCCTGCCAATAATAATAATCGCATCCAGGAATTTCTCACCCCAACTAAACAGCCTATACTGGCTACTATCCTTTAACAGCAGTCCTTGTTAAATATACGTGTAAATCTTTATTAAATCTACAGTAATTTGCAAGAATCAATCTGATAAAGCAATTGTAAACTGCCTGCTCCTTTTCTTCCTGAGCAACAACCTTTATAATTTTTATTTCACAGCACCTACATATACATTATATTCAGCATATTTTCTACGCTTAAAACTTCATGCTTGCTAGAGGGCGCCATGAACAGCAGGAGTGGATACCAGACATTGTTATTGGCCCCTCCCTACCAACAAGTCTATATACGGTGAACGCATTGTTAGGCAACCGCAATAATGCATGGGCAAAGTGTATAGCAATGAGTATGAATGTATTGACCGTAAGAAAGCCAGATTCATTCATTGACATTCTCTACCTGGCAACAGTTCACTCTCCATTAGCATAAAAGCAGCAAAACAAGGTAGGAAATCGAATAAAAAATTACAATAATTTAAGTCGCGATATTTCTGAGAAATGACTATATTTAAAAGAGTCACTCTAACAATAAAGCTTATACAGAGCATTGCGTGGACCATAGACGTGACGTTTGGACAGTATAGAGTTGCCAGTTCAACCCAAACACTAATCGACGAGCACTTTAAAAAAGCAGCAACAACATAAGCTATAAATCTCATTCTGAATCTATACTTTTACTTTACCTATACGAAACAATACAATTAATGCGTAGGAATATTCCATAGACCATCTGCACAACTCCACACTCTGACTACACTCCACATAAATAAACAGTGACTATAAAGCGCCAAGTGTGAAATAGTGTTTTTGTAAGTCAAAGCGCATATATAGCTTCAGCTATAGCTGCTTTATATGTACTGGATAACAATATAGCAGCTTGTATACGTTTAGGGAGTCCAACGAAAAGTGTGTGTGGGCTTTACACTATATTGTTTAAATATAATTTTAACTGTTATTGTCATCCTTCTGTATGAAGTTCCCTTTAATAACGTATTCTTGTGAAGTATGAAATTCAACTCGGGGTAATTAACCGGGATTTAGTTACAACTGATTGGATTTATTATTGTCGCTCCTCTCTGTCCCTCACTGTAAATAGGAGTGACTGAATTGTATAGATAATCGCTGGCAACAAGTGTCCCTTGTGAGTGGCAATTAAATTTATAATTTGTCAAGTTAATGAAACTCGAATACATTATTTTAATTAGTACTGTGTAAGAAAATGTGATCTTTCACATGTAATGTTTTGGTACAATATGTATTGTTTTTTTTGAGTGTGTAATTATATATGTATGTACAACTATATATAGACAGCTCATCGTCCTAATTAACATTACTTAGTGAAAAAGCTATGTATTTATTGGTTCTTGATAATGATTTATGATTATTAATGATGCTAAACGTATGTCTGTTTATTTAGGTTAGAAGAGCAAAAGTGAATGAAGAAGGAGGCGGAAGTGGGCAATTGGTTTTTTTTGGTTACTCCTCTTGGGCTGCCTGAAGATGTTGACCAGGAGCCACCTGCTTGGAACGATCATTATCATCGCCGTATTTTGTATTAGTGGTTAGTTGACATTTTTGTGGGTTATGTGCTTAGTGCGTAATTAATTACAATACCATCCGAATTTTCAGTGGATATTCGCTATATTTAAATTTTATCATTCTGTGTGCTCCGTTAAGCCAGGGGATCCTCTGCCGTAGCGGAGACTGCAGATGGGAATGGGAACTGTTTGTTTATTGCTTTTTACTTTTACATTGTATCGAGTGCCTAGTCATAATTTGTTGATTTGATACATATGAAGTGTAATACCGAACGGATGATGCATATTGTGAATATTTATATTGGTATTGGAAACAAATGAGGAATTAGATCTTTTGGAAATCGGAGATGGAGGTATGATTTTGATCTTTTTTCAGGATTAGAATGCCTGAAATGCTATAGATGCCTGGCTTTGGCATGTCCCGAGGAGACGGTGATCTGCAATGAAGTTAGGTCATTTGTGATGACTCAACTTCCAGAATTATATTATGTGGACACAACTCTACCACAGTGCCCACCTGCTGTTGGAGAGGATGAATCCTGGATGATGATGCAGACGAACTACCCGTCATCGGTGACTTGCGGGGCTGTGCAGGAGAATGAAGCAACGTGTGTGTTAGGTAGATTCCAAGTGATAACGAGAGTAGCCACGTCGGATGTGAATGTGACCTCATATGGAACTGTAATGGGGTGTGCTAGACGAAAACTATTGGAGTCGACAGTCATCAAATTCAAATATACAGACCCAAGAGTAAAAAATAGTACGGAGAGGCAGGTTGAGATTAATACGTGTCACATTACTGCATCACAAAGTAGTGCCCATAATAGTGTTTCCTTGCATCATTCCATGGAGCTTGAGCATTGTTCCAAGTACACGGACATGTGTTATGATCGAGACTATTGTATTCTTCCAAGTACCAGTGAAGTAAAGCCTTTTAAGGATCAGTCTTATGGAACCAGCATTCCTATGTTGATCTTCATTATTTTTGGACTAGTTCTAGGTCTACTGGTATGTGTCCTAACTTTCTTAGGTATTAAGTATGCTTGAACATGCGTTAGAGGCAAGTTCCACTCTGAAAGGTTGTGCCAAAAAATATATTACAAATGTAATCCATGTGGCCTTAACTTTGCATTAAACAGAATCTTATTTGTTGATTTTATGGAAACTGAACTTAATGAAACTCCAGTCGAGATACTGACCTAGTTCTATTATAAATGTTAATAATTATTGTTATCAGTATCGTATTATTTTAATTTGTAATGTTTATATTACTTGTATAAAATTATGATGCCAACGTGAAGTTCAGGCTTCAGCAGTACAAAAAGTTTGTATACAAAAATACTTATTCGCAGTGGATCGAGTTTTGAAGAGTTGTATTCGCTCACAGCGAGTGTTAAATTTTAACGCACCAATGTGTGTTGGTAGATGAATTTATGTACTGTAAATATAAGGTTAACTTTACTACTCGCTAGTGCTCCATCCATTCCAGTAGAATGCATGTTTTCGTTGTTTCGTTTGTTTTTTTCGACTTTCGCAGGTAATCTAGTTATGTGAATTACTCATTATTAATATAATTTGAAGGTTTCTTAACTGAAGCATTTTATATATTGTATTTAAAAATTAGACGTGGCTATGTAAACGCACAAATACATAACGATGATAATTAATTATTATTATTTATTGTTTTGTACAAACTGATTTCGAGCCTTGAGCTGTGAGGCAGTGTTGATTTATAACCTCGTCAATGTTTTGCAACAGTACTGAGATGTTCAGCCGTGTTTGATGGTCATTTTGAAATATGACAATGGATGCAGATAAATATCGATGCATTTTTAGCTGCACAAATGCACTTGTACAATTAACACTGTTTATTACGTACAGCAAGGCTTTAGGTATATAAAGAATCTTGTACATTTCACAGTCAGTTGTCAGTTCTATCGGTTGCAGTTAGTAAGGTTAAAAGCTTCTCAATGCAATTTAAGGTTTCAGGATAATTTGTAATCACCGACTCGCCAACTTATGGACTTATACGATCTGCCGCTATTAATATAGTTCCCATAAATCATAAGCAAGTAATTTCGTAATTTGTACGTATTGTAAATCTTTGGATGTTTCAGAGCATTATTTGATTGCCATAAATAAAAGCAAGAAAATCACTATTGAATATTCTGTTGATACGTTGTTTTTTTTCTTGCATTATATTGCATTACTAGTCGAATAATTTTTGTAAGTAAAAAGGGTAATACTTAAAGGCATCGTTGATGTGTAGTCATGTAAATATATATCAATTGCTTTAAAGTACAGGCGTTACTACAACTTATAGAGGTACACAGGAAGTTGGAGTCACTTTTTTGGTTCGGTTTCTATTAAAAATGTTCAGCTGCTAGAGTTAGTCCATGATAATTTGGAATAATCATAATCAGTTAAAAAAAGATCCAAAATTTTCTTGAACCATGACGGGCTCACATAATGACATAATTAAATAAATTGTTAACAAAAGTACTGTAAAAGTTCGCCCGCCTAGAAATATTTTTCATACAAAAACCCACGTTGGTTGAAAAACCTCTTCCTAAGGCCCGGGTAATTGAGTATTTAGTCATTGCTGCAGAAATCTCACACAACATCAGATAAGAAAGATTAAAAAGTTAAGTACAGAGTGTGGAGACTTACAGTACGATTATTTTAACTTACTTCAGTACATATGATTCTAATAAGCTCTGAAAGGAAAAACAGCTGCAATGCAGCTGGATCTACTCATTAGACTATGTGACTACGTAACCTATGATGACACAAGACAGGACTGAGAATGCAGAAAAAGCTACGCGATGGCCAGCGGCGTAGCTGAACTCCACGTTCAAATTTTTCGAAATAAATGTGAAAATGTCTGCCCATTCTTCGCTCTGTAAATTACATATAATGAATAGATAATTGTTTAAAAAAAATTGTTTTTTTAATTTCCTCAAGTATTTTACCTCCATATCAGGTATTTGACCTAAACTGTGCCCCACGTTAGTTTCCACTTTTAGCAGCAACGGTTTTTTCTAGCCAACACCAAAGTATTTCCTAATTAGCTTATCATGGTAATTCAAATTCGCATTGAAGAATATAGTAAATACAACAGATAAATTATGGCCTCAACCTGTTGGGAAAGGTTCCCTATTCGATACTGCAGTTCTGCAGTATATTTGTACGAATGAGCTGGGACCACTCTGTCATCATGGTCGCCAGTTAGCACCAGCATCGCCGGATACTGGACCGAATCATGCACGTATTTCTGAATATTGTGCAGGGGTGAGTAGCTCCTTAAATTCTCGAAATGTTCCTTAATCTCTGGTAACCCATATTCCTCCGTCCACCAAAACCCAACACCAAGTTTGTTGTATCTGATCATGTCCATCACTCTACATAAAAGGTTCAAGCTTGAGAAACATAATATGTACAGAAATAAAAACACTTTAGGGTATAGAGCCATAATTTTTTGAGGCATACCCAACTTTGGCGATAGCCATCCCATATAATTCCGGCTTCTTATTTACAACTGCACCAACAAGGAGGCCACCATTGGAGGTACCAGTAATCACCAACTTTGAAGTGGTTGTGTACTTTTCCTTTATAAGATATTCTGCTGCAGCCTGGAAATCTCTGAATGTATTTTTCTTGTTCAATAAGGATCCAGCTGCATGCCATTTTTCTCCATATTCCCTGATAGAGAATAAACATAAGGAGCAAAATTTTGATGAGCCTTAAAATATCATGAAACTATGGCGTGCAAAAAATAGTAAATAATATTATATAATCCTACCCTCCACCCCGAAGGCCAGGTGTGGCATATATTCCATCAAAATATTTTATGAAAATTAAGTTGCCGATTTCGAAAAACGGCTGAGTATTTGAATTAAATCCGCCATAGCCATAGAGTAATAATGGTGCGGTCCCATTATTAACAACCCCCTGTTCAAAAACCATCATAATGATTCATAACCTCCGATTTAAGAACTTAAAATGTAATCACCAAAATTAAATGGAAATTCTTTCACCTTCTTTTGAACGATAAACATAGGAATGGAAACGTTATCATAACTTGGGTAAAAAACCAGCTTTGTCTCAATATTCGACACATCCAAATTTTCAACTTGAGTTTCTTTAAACACCTGTTAGTAAATTCATGTGTATGTAGAAAGAGCATACTACAGTTAATAATTTGTAATTATTCGTCGTAACAAGTTCCTCAATTTATTTTTGTCATTGATTTTTAAAAACCTTAACGACTTACGTTGCAGGCCACCTCTTCAGCAGTGAAGTTACAATAATGAACTCTGCTTGGGGTTGCAAAGGATTCAAACAGGAAAAATAACTCTTGGTGATTCTTGATCTTCCGGTTGACTGACCAAACAGTTCCCATGTCTATAGGAACTTTTTGGAATAAACTACCATCCTTGAGATTCCTTACTTCAATTTTGTTCTTCATGTCTTCAATATAAATTAGGAAGAGCCGCGTGCTATTTATAAAACGATTTAAGACTTGAAATGTCCAAATTTTTACAAAACCTTGTTTGAATGTCTTAAAATTATTTTAGCAACAATAATGAATTATTTTAATAAATAATTTCAGAAATTTGAAACAGTACAAAATGATTTACTCTGCCACGGCTCTCACAGTGCTGAGGACATTCTTGGGGTGTTCTGGGATCAATGTGGTGTAGTGGGAAAATCGAGGGTTCCGAATACGCTCGGTATCTAATTGAATGACTTGGAATCGAGGTGCTTTTTTATCCGTTTTAAAGTAAAATGTTGAGCCATTGTTTGTTACGTACTGGAATGTTTGGAAAATGGCTACAATCTTTGTTAAGTTTTTAATTTATGCATCGTACTGGCAAGGTTATTTAATAGAGATTTTTATCCCCCGGGAATTACTCACTTCATAGCTGGCCTCAGTCACATTGGTGAACATTGGGATCCAAAACATGGCAGGAGTGACTCCATAATCTAAACTGGTCATGTAAAGCCCATTAGCTTTGAAGTCCACGTTTGGAAATGCCATCAAGTATTTTCCACAGTCCGACACCATGAAGTGGCTGCATGAAAATTTCCCTTACATATTGCAAGTGTCAATTTGCTTTGCCTTGCTTTTTATTTATTTCCCATTAACTTACTTACATAAACCAGTTAGGTTCCTGAGGGAAGGACAATATAAGAATATCTTTAGACTGATCCGTACCAACTCTGTGGAACCATCCTTGTTCATTATCCAGTTTACGCTTCCCAGTAGTTCCGTCTTTTGGATATGCCTACAAACGGAATAACACCCTTTAAAATTGTACTACGCTGTAAGCAAAAATAATTGATAGATTAGTAATAATTATTTTGTAAATATAAAAGCGTGTCAATGTATCTCTTTACCGTGTAAAAAAATCCTTCTCCTTGGCCATCCTGCCACCACTGAAGGGATGAGAATTTTAACCCCTCGAGTTTTTCCGGGTATTGATTATTGGTCTGAACATTTTTAAAGTAACACGTTTTCCAATCCGTTCCATTTTCAGAAAGGCAGTAAGCAAATATTTTGCCACTTCTTGAAAAATAATAATTTCGAAGAGTTATCCGTCCATCGGAAGAAAGAATATTAGGGTCGAAAAATACTTGTGGCTCAGCATCCAGGTCGTCCATGGAATAAATTACACTGGTGGGAAAGAACACAATCTTAAAAAAGTATATTTATAAAGCAGCTAATGACAAGAAAAGGTTTTACAAAGGGCGTTCGGAATTTTAACGAACCGTGGCAAAATTACAACTAACGTAAAATTTCAAACGTTAGCCATGATTTTTGTAAAATAATTTTACAAATATTGCAAAATTTTCAAATCTTTGCCATAATTTTGGAAAAAAATGCAAATAATACAAAATTATCAAATATTTACCATAATTTTGGTACAAATCACAAATCGTGCAAAATTAACAAAGTTTGCCATAATGTTGGAACCAAGTGTCCTGTAAATTTTAATGCTAGAATCAAATTTACTATAAGTTATCAATAACAACCATCATTACCCTTGATTCTGTTTGCCAGAACTTTTCCAGAAATAGTAAACATCGCCATGTTTCATTGGGGCAGTGTGGAATCTCGGGAAATTCCAAATTTCCTTACATTTCTCACGTATTCGTTCCCTGTCTAAAATTTCCTGAAGGTAGGATTCCGTTAATTGATTCTGTTCCTGGATAAACTTTTTTGTTTCTTCAGAATCTGGATCCTCAAGCCAACGGTAGGGGTCTTTGATCTGTCAAGAGTCAATATTAAAACTTAGTAAGTCTGTGAATTATTTCTGTTTCTACAATCAAGCAATAATTACTTGTAATTACCAAATCACCATAAAAACCCATATTTCACCTCACAATAAGAGTTCTTATCAATAATTAATACCTTATAGGTTACACAATACAGTTAGACACTGCTAATTCCCATTAATGAAGAAGTGGCAATAATATAATGGATTACCGAATACCCATGGTAGTTTTCAACCACTTGGTCATCCCGGCGTACCGCTGGATATTTAATCCGCTCTTGATTGGCCTCAGAAAAGGTTATTCCAAATAGGGCACACCACAGTATCCCCATTGGTAGGTGATATTCATGTAAAAACTTCATTATGAAACTTAAAGTGTGAGGTATGGACCACAAATTAAGGATGTAGCATATGCCGATGAGACCGGCAATGCAATGGTCAGGCCTACAATAAATAGAATAAACGTTCAATTGACTACTTGAATGACTCGATTTGCATGTAGTCTTGCTCTTTCTTTATTATTCAGAAAGAATATGATTCTATGTAGGAGTGGAGCGACTCTCCTGATGTTTTTGGCTAGCTTCACAATCCAAAAATAATAGCACGATAAGTCTTTTTGCACACATGGGGTTTCATTTCATCGTAATAGTAAAGTATCTACATCTGCGAAAATCATGACTTGACAAGCCACGTCAGTAGGGCACTGGGTAAAGATGAAAATACCCGTTGCGTAGGTGCGTCTTGTCTACGGTGGTAGTTTCAGTCCTACAAGTCTTCAACATTTGTCTTCACATCCTCTTCCCTGATTTTTAATGCAGGAAGCAAGTGAAAAGGCTTCTGAACCTTTCATATATGTAATTTTGAATGCATGGAATTCTCAAAACAATAATTTATGGCATTCTCACTTAATGTATATATTTATACAACTCCATAAGAGTTGGGATGGCCTCATTTGATTATGTACGCGATTTTCCACGGTACGTGTAAGTCAAGTACGAAGCCTACGGATTCAACGGAAGAGGTTGCCATGGGGTGCAATGATATAAATGCTAGCATATGTGGTGAATATACTAATGTATATATTTGATCATACTAAAGCAGCACTTATGGAAGTACCAAATATTTCCCACTGATTGTTAGCACTTGCAGTTGGAAAAAGTCATTTGTTCAATGCAAGGAATCTCTCGATTATTAATAATAATTACTTAAATACCTTATGAGCTACACGCATTCTCATATAAGCCATTGGCATTCCGGGGAGAGACGGAGACTAATGAAGAGAATAGCTGCTGAAGGCTTTCGTACCTATATAGTTTACGTTGTTTGTAATTTGTTCTGCTTTAATTTGAAAAATGTGTGCATATTTTGCATTGCTACGCTTCAAGAAGCTATGTATGTGTACTAAAATGAGTGCAAGTAGAAAATAGCCTGCTTAAATTTAAATAGCAACATTCAATTGAACAAATTATTGTCACTTGAAGATACCTTGATGTAATACGGAGTCTTCGGTCCTTTCAATGTAATGCCTTTGTTATGTAATACTAATTTTAATTAGTAATCTTTAATGTACTTCAAAATTAAATACTGGGCCGGTATTATACCTTTTAATATCGACCCAAATAAAATTATTGCTTTTGTACCTTTTGGAGGTTCAAGAAATCCAAGAGACCGCGGGGATTATATCCCAATTGTTTTGTCATTTAGTTAAGTATGGGATAAGTCTGGTAAAATATCCAGACCAGAAAAAATGTATGAAATCAAAGCGTTAGATTTTGTGGATGATAAAACTTCAATTGCTTGAGTTTACTTGAGTTTATCTTACGTCGCGTCGGCAGGGATTTTTTAGCAACAAAACTCAGTGGGAGAATTTTCGCGGTTTGAAAGTTTCATGGTTCATTATATGACAAATAATTTAAGGCAGGTGTTTTTTTGTATTGCTTTGTGCGCTTATTTGGAGGAGGATAAAAAAATAAAAGTTCAATGTTGGAAAAGCTGATTCCAGCAGGTCTGATTTTTGACTATTCGTCTTTCCTTATTTTAATCAAATTGGAGATGAATAGACAGTGGAATGATGTGTGACTGTTACAGTCAGAGACATCGGGCTACCTTATTGTTATAATTAACGGCCAGATGGATAGATCTGTAAGAGAAGAGCCACAAAATTTCTCCAGTAATCTACAAAAAATTAATTTTTATTTAATCGAAGGTTTTTTGGTATGCCAAAGTTTCATGTACGAATTTTCTTGGATTGAACAAAACTAATTCATTTTTCGACAATCATATTACATTACGGGGGTCTGGAATGCAGCCGAGGTTATAAATGATGATTGTCCAAAAGTGGCGGTGGATGCTGATTGTGAGTACAGGTACAGGGAATGAGTTCAGAGGTACCAGATTGGCATATGAGAGTCAACCAAGTGTTTGTCTTTTTCGGTGAAAGTCGACGACTAAAGAGTGATGGACAAGGTCCAGAATTCCGCTACAATTTCTTCAAGCAAATACTTAAACTTTTCTACAACGGTAACCGCTAAAAAACGCTATGTCCTATCGTCAGAACCTCACTATTCACCTTTCACTGGGACGTGAAGATTATACTAGCATTCACAGTTATCCATTACCAAATGTATGCACATACATATTTTCAAGTTCCATTTCAAATACACAATGCATCGACATTATGGCTCCTAAACCTTGAACAGTGCTGACCCCACAAGGTGTACTTAAATCAGTCTGAGAAATTTTTTTGCATCCTCTATATCAAATACAAATAATTTGGATAATTATATTTTCAAGAAACAACTTTCTGATAAAGATATTGGCATCCCTCTAATAAATATAAATAATTTGGAGATCTACAATTCCAAGAAGCAGCTTTCTACACTAAAGGATTGAATTTTTCCCCTGAACTCCGGTAAATTTCTTTTATTTAGGTCGAGGTTTTATTTTTTCATTTCTGTATATAATCTCGAATATTGCTTCTAATTCATTACTCACACTTAAAATTAGTTTTTATGAGAATAACTGTTTACAACGACATATATGGGTCACTAAAATCCGGCAGCCTTTCACTTTAGTGAACGACTCCGTCTAGGACTACTTAAGGGTACCACTTAACATTATTGCATTTCTCATTCTAACTTCTAACACAGTCTGAGCTCCAGCTCTAACCTGTAACTTTTTTCCTTCAGTTCTGCTACACTAATAATTATTGTTCAATTTTGTTCCTAACCTCTGATTTATTGAATAAGTTCCATACACGCCCGGGCGGACTCAATCTGTTAACAAATTGCTGCACAGCCCCTGGAACAACTGCCATTTTCGGTGAGTTAATTATACTGCACCCAAAAAAACAATTAGCCCCAACATTTTTTCCCGTGGCATTTTAAATGGTCACCAGAACATATTTCTACATAATTAAAAATTATTCATAAAAAAATTATAATCACCACCCCTAATTACACATTAACGCTACAACCAAAACAGTAACAGGACCCTCTTTTCCTTTCGAATGATACTTGAACAAATTCATCCAAGGCTGAACCCCCATTTATTCTGAAAAGATTCTTAAACTTGACCTCAACAGAACCTTTTGATTTGGAATTTTCCAGAAAGAATTCTTTGCAGTTCGAATCCATTTTTTATGTACGGTTACCTGAAATTCTCTACAGATTATATAGCTATGAATATGAAAGTTTTTTACAGTGACAATCAGAATTCTTTCCCCAATGCGTTTTTCATAAGATATGCGTTATTCTATTAATTTATAAAAATTAATTGTCGATTCCAATGAGGAAATCATGTAAAACTTTTCATTTTCTGCTTGTTAATGCGCCCCTCCCGCTTTTTATTTCCTAATAAAGTTGACCCGCTCAAATCCACATACACCTTGAAGGGACAGAACCAACATAGTCTTCCTTATTCCTATATAACTAAAAGCCATTCTCCCCTTATCGTATCAGTCTCAGGTGTCGCTAAACTTAGGAAAGTATTTTTAATCCTGTAGCTCAAAATAGAGGTATTCTTGTCTTATTGAGTGTTCTTCAAATTTTGAAGTACCCGACTTCTTGGATCTGCTATCTGCTGTGCATGTATACTTGACTATTATAAGGAAAAAAAGAGAGGACTTGGATGGGGTCTGTGTGTGTGGAACTTGGTTGGCATTATTAATAATTGAAAGCATTTCCTATTTGTGTAGGTTATCCGAATACAACCCAATAAAAATCTCGCCCTTATTATGTATCAAAGGGAAATTGCCTCTGCGACAATGTCTCAAGATTTCTCCATGTTTGTCTACAATCTCTTGGATCCTTTTGGGCAGAGAACGTCAAGGGGCAATGAACCATCACATACCCCAATGAGTGTTCTCTATGACTTGTGTAGCAAAGCCAAACTAACCCCACGGATCGAGTTCACACATAATGGCCCAGTACACAATCGGATATATAAGTGTCAAGTGAGTGTGGACTCTGAAGGACAAGGGAAGGAATTTAAAGGTGAACATATTTTTGCTTTTATTTAGTGATGTTTATGCTGAAATCTTTACTATTTCTGTTTCGTTATCAATAGTATTTTATAACTAAAACTTATTATACAAACACTCAGCAGTGAGGATTGGACGTAGACGTAGAGTAAAGTTCTTTGTCTTTTGATTTCAGCTACTGGAGTCGGGAAAAATAAGCAAGACGCCAAGCAAAACGCTGCAAATTCATTGTTGTTGACCTTCACTAAAAAAGAAGACATTCAGCCAGAGTATCATCCAGAAGCACCGGGAAGCCCTGTGCGCGAACTATATGAGTTTTTCTTCAGAGCCGAGAGAGTTCTTCTAGAATATGAGGTAAGTTTTAGTGAAGTTGAAAATGAATTTCGAACTAAGGTTTTTGTTACTGTGATGAATGAGTTAAGGTGAACGACATAATTATCCGCTCGTACCAGTCTCAGCTGTCGCAAAACTTAGGAAGGTAATTTGAAACCTGTAAGCTCAAATTAAAGATAATGTCTTATTGTGTTTTTCAAAGTTTGAAGTACCCGACTTACTAGATCTGCTGTATATGTACATACATACTTGACTAATAAAAACAAAGGAGAGAAGGTCGGATTCTTCGACAATGAAAAAAACATGAAACTAGACACTCTCACTGCCTCACCGTAGGACTACGAGCAACGAATCTATTTCCTGCGACTTACTCCAAGCAATCCCTAATCCAAATCCAAAGGGCTGCCAAAAAGGTTTCACTTCATACATGGGAATCATATTATGCAAAATTTTACATACACGTACATATGCAAACTCACAGTGTATGTAATTTAAAACACACATTCGTGCAGAAAGTGCTTTTATTTAATGGACATGAGAATATAGCTACAGACCAGCACCAGAATAGCTAATTATTAAATCACCGATACTTTTAAATACAATATAAAGCCAAGTTCACGACAGGATAGCGCATGGTGAAATTACAAAATTCAGAGTGGATTTAAAAAAAACGGAGTATTTCATTAGCCTGGAATGGGAATGTTTTTCACTCATCACAATTGGAAATAAATTGAGTGTTCTTCTTCTATAGGTCCTGACGAGTAAAGTTTAAAGAATTTGACAATAGTTTTTGAACTTACAAAAAAGTATAGATGTCTGTGTTCCGTCTCAAAGAAAAGAGTGTAGAGGAATTCTGAAAGTTTTTATTGAACAGGTGTGGACATTATTAAATGACATCGTCTAATGAGTACATCAGGCCTCAGTCGGCCGCTCATTACAAAACGATGCAAAGTCACGACGTAAGTTGTATAGGTTATATTTAAGAATAGTAGTCGTTGAAGCTTTTATGTAATTTTGAAAAAAAAATCTGGTTTGTGTGAATTGAGTATCCTTTTTCTATAAGTAAGTGTAAGTAATTGTCTACCAAGGAAGGAATTGTTACGGCCCATTTATTTTTTGAAGAATGTCTATTGTGAAGGATTTAGCCAGGCTTGAAAAAAATGCCAATGATTCGTTTTAAAGTGACATTATTTTTAATGTTATTTGTATTACTATAAATTTGTGTATTTGTTGTTTGTACGTATAATTACTGAGTGAGGCAGGGAACTATGGAGCATTGTTGGAATTGGAAGTAACTGTTTGCATAGGGGTTTTTACTCATGTGAGAAAGAATAGTTGGGAGGTATGCTTTTGGGAATACTGAATAGTTTTTAAGATTATTTCAGTTGAGGAGGCTGTAAGAACAATTATTGTAGTCATCAAAAATGGTGAGATTGGCCTGAACCGTTAATAATAAACTGATTGCTGCTACAATCAGATTACGTATGAATTTTCAGTTGTTATTTATTTACTACATGTGTGGTCATTTATGAGTCTGAGGCTGTAGACTTTCAACTTTCTATAGTGACGTGTTTGAAGAGCTGGTTGTCGCCAAAACGAGGGGGTCTGTGTCTGTGGAACTTGATTGACACTGTTAATGATTGAAAGCATTACTTATTTTTGTATGTAGGTTCTTGGAATACAACCCAATAAAAATCTCGCCCTTATTATGTCTCAAGGGGAAATTGCCTCTGCGCCAATGTCTCAAGATTTGTCCATGTTTGCTAACAATCTCGTGAATCCTTTTGGACAGAGAAAATCAAATACGGCGAGGGACAATGCACCATCACATTGTCCGACCCCAGTGAGTGTTCTCAATGAGTTGTGTAGTAAAGCCAAAGTATCCCCACGTTTCGAGTTCACAGAGAATGGTCCAGTACACAATCGGAGATATGAGTGTCAAGTGAGTGTGGACTCTGAAGGACAAGGGACGGAGGTTAAAGGTGATTATGTGGTTATAATAATGTTTGCGATGCTGCGACGTATTCTTTACTATTTGTGTTTCTTTATCGATAGTATTTTATTGCTAAAATTTATTGTATAATCAGACAGAGCAGTGAGGATTGGACGCAGAATAAAGTTCTTTCTGTGTTTTGGTTTCAGCTACTGGAGTCGGGAAAACTAAGAAAGACGCCAAGCAAGACGCTGCCAAGTCATTGTTGTTGACTTTGGATGCAAGATTGATTGACAAGTTTGATGTCAAATTTACTAAGAAAGAAGAAGTCATTCAGCCAGAGTATGATCCAGAAGCACCGGGAAACCCTGTGGGTGAACTGAATGAGTTTTGCTTAAGAGCCAAGAGAATTGTTCCAGAATATGAGGTGAGCTTGCGTAAAGGGTGAAGTTCGAACTAATGGTTTTGTTTTTGTGATGAAGGGGTGAAGGTGAAAACTTTTACGAAATTATTTTACTGCCACAGGACGAACGTGAGGAAGGCCAGCCTCATGAAAGGGTATTCACTGTGACATGTAAACTCGGACCAAAACTGATAGAGCGTGGACGAGGGCGTTCGAAAAAACAAGCTAAACGAGTGGCTGCTCACAAAATGCTTCAAAGAATAATGGTGATGATGAGGAACCAAGAAAACAGCGAACCTCATAATGCGGATGAAGTTGATGCATCAATAGAGGAGCGACTTTCAAATTTAAGCTTCGCTTCAAAACAGTATAAAAATGCAGCTGATGTTTTCCAGGCCTATAGAGGTCGAAGTGGCAAGCAACTGGATGTTATACGTGTAAGTGTTGTAGATGTGCTATGTAGTTGAAAGCCGTTTACATTGAAAACGGAACCTTATATAATTCTATCCATTTGCAGAATGAAAATATCCATACTATTCTGAAAAGCGTCGAACCTCTGAGATTACTTCGAGGAATTGTAGAGGAGCAAGGGTTAAAAGTAGATTGGATGGACTTGCAAGGATCTGTCGACGACTCTAAAGTGAACACACTCTTAACGATTGGAGTGGACCCAATGTTTGTGTTTTTGGGTAGTGGTGAAAATCGGCAAAAATCTAAAAATGATGCTGCCGGAAACGCATTACAATTCCTCAGGCACTTGATGAAGAATTAAGGTGGAAGCACACAGTATTACGGCATCGACCATTGCTATGCCTGAGAGCATTACTTCCTTCGCCGTTTTTCTTTTTTATGTAATTATTGTACATTACATATACAATAATAACATTGGTGCGCATTACAATATCTACATTGTAGAGCGTTTCTAGTATCCCAATCGCAAGTTGGTTCACTGATTAGTCAAATCTTTTCGTGACAAACATTTTGGTTGGATATCTGCGCATATAACTGATTTTTCGTTTTTTTCAAGTTGCGAGTAAATTGGGATTCTTTCGTTTGCTTCGCATGGATTAACTCTTACTCTTGCTTGGTATATAGTGCTTAGTGTTTCCTTCTCGTTCAAGTTATGCTTCCTCAGGAGATGTGTAAATGATGAATCTTTTCATGTGTTTCAAAAATTATCAAGGAGCTGTTTGCTGCTGCGGGAAGGTTGAAAGCGCAGTGGCATAATCAAATCCGATCATTGTCCTATAATCTATAGATTTATACCGTAGATATGTTGTAGTGTGAAAGGTAGTTTCCTTTCCGTAGATTTAAGCGTGTTCAGGTTTAGATCATAACGTTTGATGACTTATTATTGGAATAGTGTCTTGTGTCTGAATCAACTCAGTGTAGTATTGTACTCATGTACGTAAAATATCTTTATTCTGTAACTGCAGCTTTTTCTTCCGTTACGGAAATAGCCCTTGCATTGACACCTTTTCTTCCCATGCAAAGTCTGTCACGTCCCTAGAAAACTGGTAACAGTGTGTAAAAAAATTGTCCCTGATTTGAACTCGCGTAATATCCATTTAACTCTAGGTTTCTACTGTCGAGCAGTTATGTAACCAGTTTGATTGCCATGTAAAGTTTATATTTTAAAAAATGAAAACAAATCACCAATAATTATTACAGCATGTAAGTACGTATCTGTTAGCATTACTAACATTACTAATATAAGTTGTGTTTAACGTTACCAAACGACAAGTATAAGTGTCCTATACTTTTAACGATGATTTTTTCGTCGTATGAGTAAAGAATAAAAAATAAGTTCATGCATTATTTTTAATTCAAATGACAATGGTCGTGACGCTGTTTGACACATATGGATATGATATTCCAAATTCCAGTATAGCTTGTATGCTGGTTTCCTTGCTTCAGGGAGCCCAAACCCTTTGGATTACCTAGATCTCCTAGAAACTCTAAATATAAGAGTTTCGCATGTGTGTTAAAATAATATGATACAAACAATACAAAAATCTCGAACGACACATAGAAAGCTTAAATAATGTATATGTTCATTGTTTCAAGATCACACATGTGTAGATGTATGCTAATTAATAAAAAACTGAATGATAAAATCTGAATGACTTCGTGGCCATTGTCTTCCGCCTAGTTAAAATTTGCTTTCAAAAGACTTAATTCAAATACCATTTCTTCGGCATTAAAATCGCGAAAACAATTCGTTCAAGAAGGCAAATCCATAAAAATATGCATATAAACTGACACTGACCATACCTTTTAAAACTAATTTTGGTTTTTTTCTCATTGTTAGGAGTGTTGGATGTATATATGTGCAGTCATGAACATCATCTGTAGTAATTATATTCAGGACCGAATGTATTCCATAAGCTGACTTAGCTGACACCAACTTGAACTAACACTGAAAGCTACGCCATGAATAAAATCGTTCCTCAATGATGACGGTGGTTGGTTTATCTGCCCCTCAACGGTTGGTTACTCCGAGCATAACTTTCCTTATCGTCTCGTGTGCCGGTCGCGTGTTAAAAGTCATAGCATCTGTCAACTACTCATTTGTGGTTGCTCAGACGTGAAGTTGCTACAAATAAAGCTTTTGCACAATTTTTCAACATGCTCCAAAACAGAGGATTTATTTTTTATGTTAACTTTTTCAAGTTCCCCTGTTATAACCTCAGTCAAATCATTGTTCCTACCTACCATTATACGTATGGCACATGATGTCCCTAAATACTTCCCCTACACCTACATGATGTAACATGTCCATACATAAGTACATGCTCCGTAGTGTTGTAAAGGAAAATAAAATCAAAATCATTGCATAAAAACCAATAATAATACTATTTGGTCCACAACGAACTATCCCTTTCTTTTCGTTGGGTCGGTTAATAATATAGTATAGAATTTATTAAATTTCTCTTTCCAGGAAAACAAAGCTGTGAGCCTACAATAACCTTCGAGGCTATAAAATAGGTTTCAACTGAAGGTATTTAACAATGCACAAAAAATATAAAAATTCAAAAGCTTCGTTTTAGACACTTACTTGTTACTGCAATTTGCCTGAATAAATTATTATTATATTATTATTACTGCAATTTATCAATTAATAATTATATGCAAATAAATACGTGGGTACAAAGATTCATTCAATTTTTCAACACTTGAGTGTAATAAATACGTATACTTGTTCATTGAATTTAAATGGACAACGTATGTATTCATCATAACATACATATTCCATCGGAAGGGCATAAAATGTTGTAACCTATGGAATTATGGTACTGAGCAGAGCGAGGACAATTTCCTCCTCTTATTGGGTTTCACGGAGGAAGATCCGCCTGAACGGAGAAAAGGGTGGGATGTTGTAGACCCTGTGGGATTGGCTTGTATCTATTCTCAGGAAATTGTCGGGTGGAGAAAAAGTTCTTCAGTATTTTTTCTCTACAAAATACGGATTTATTTCATATTTTGCTCCCAGTCAGCCAATGGACGAGTTGGCCTACGGTGTGAAAATTTTTCTCCCTTAACAATTCCCAACTAACTTACACCACCCTAGAAACAATAGCATTTAAGTTCTAATACTTTTGTAGTGTAAGCCTTGGAGTTGTCCGTGTAATACTAGTTGTGTGCAATAAAGGAGATTTATTAGCCAAAAATCAGGGTCGGGAACTTAATTTAATTAGAGATCTGCTAAAAATTATGATGGGAGCGAAAAGAATGTCCTACACACCCTCAACCCTCACTCTAAAAACAGAACGTGACAGTGAACTTTCCTCAGACATTGATTTGGATGAATCTGACGACTTGGACTCGGAGATATCATTTGAAGCAGATTTTGACTTAACTAATAGTGATCAGGAAAATAGGAAATCTTCCGATTTGAAACTCACTCCTTCGGATGGGCACAGCAAAGGGAATAATGTAGTAAGACCGTTTAAAAATATTTCTGACCTTTTATAATTTTTAGTGATAATTTTTTAGTACCTTCATTCTAATAGCCTGCATCTTTTAAATGCTAATTCCCATTATACCTACCTGAAAGTCCGTAAAAATTTACATTTTTTTGAGGTTTTTTGAGAAAAATCAATTGGAAATTGGTAATTTTAGAGCAGTTCAAAATCATCTGAGAGTCGTTACGAATCATTGGAAGATGGCCGGGCTACTTCTTATTCTCATCTTTCACTGCAGGAGGACCGACTCAGTAATTCCTCATCTTCAGTAAAAGGTTGTGAGAGTAACAGTACAATTGAAAGGATTGGTCGTCATCCCCGGAAAGTTTTCACCAATACTCGGGAACGATGGAGGCAACAAAATGTGACGGGTGCTTTTGCAGAGCTCCGGCGTCTCGTGCCAACTTACCCTCCGGATCGGAAACTTTCTAAGAATGAGATTCTCCGTCTGGCAATTCGATATATTCGACTACTGTCATCCGTCTTAGATTGGCAAGACAATCACATGCAGGACAGAACAACTACAAGTCTCATCAGTCGTCATTCCATCACCTCAAGTCAGCTGCATGCATTTAATTTCCGAATTTACTGTGGAGATGAGAACGACTCTCATCATCCCCTCAAACACATTGTGGATTCGGGAGAAAATGCCAACGCTTCCCTTTCTCTCACTAGTACTTGTAGACGGAACGGACGGGAGAGAAGCAATTGGAAAATAAATACCAACGGTGATCTTTCCACTCATTCGACTAGTGGCAATCTTCCGCAGTTTCCTGTCGAAGTTAAGAGAGAAAGGGATGAGAATGGCTCTTCTTATGCAATTTCCGACTAGGATTTACCTCTCTCCTTATTTTAATTCTCTCCTTAAAATCCCCTTTTATTTACCTTCTCCTCCTACAAATCTGGCAGGATTGTCACAAATGTATTATAATCTACTTGTAATGTTGAAGCTCATAGTCGAATATGTTTTATTTTATCATGTTACTGCTACATGTAGTTCATTCATTGGTGTTTACTTTATGCAGTGCAATGTATTGTAAATTTTAATCCATAACGTGTATGGTATTCTGGAGGGGTAGCATGAGATATGTGTTTTTTTAGATTATTTTAAGTATTACATTTTTTACTTGACGTATTAATAATAATTGATTTAATTTTTATTTCCTGTGTATGTCTTGAGATAGCATATAAGGTTCATCATCACAGATAGATACAAACTCCTCAATCTACTGACTGATTTCTATTCATGGTTGTGATGCATCTGAGTGAGTATTATTTTGTACCAATGCAATGTATTCTTTAGGGCTACTTTTGTTCTGTATAGCAGGGCTGAAATAACAGTACCAAAAATTATTCTGATGTTACCCGTAAATCTGAATTACTTAATTTTTAACCACATTTACAATTAAATGGAATTAATCATAAATTACTGTAAAATCAAAATCAGAAAATTCTGTTATTGGGCTTAGTTTGCCGGCCGAAGTAGTTTATTTAAGAATACACATGCAAACACGTAAATCCATTGTTCCTACATGTACAGCTAATAAATACTAGAGTAATTATTTCAATGCACTAATTATTAAAGCACAATAATGATTTTTAATTTTTTGCATATATCTTCTATGAAAATCTAAACAATTTTTTCCAAATGTCAGCTTTGTTTTACTTGTATCCGCCCTCGAACTTGAATAGCGCAGACTTGAGCTGGTGACATTTAATTCCTCATTTTACGCTTACTATTTTTAATGGAATCGGAATTATATCCAAAAACTTTGGTATTCCAATTCAAATCAGAATCTGAAAAAATCTCCAAAAGATATTATAATCCGAAATCGCATTTATATGAAAAAGCAGAATTGGAATCGGCATTCAAAATTTTTAGCTTCAAATTCCGATAAATTATGCAAAAAAATGTTTTGGTTTATTTTCCCAGGATTTTTTCGGCATGCAAAGCTTTCATAATAGTATTCTTAAAGTAAAACTGTAAATTTTAAAAATTGGTATGATGAAATGTTTAGATTTGTGACTAAAATATGAAAATGTTATAAAAACGTGACAGCGAAACCTCACGGAAGTATTCAAAAATGTATTCGAATTAGTCGGTATGATCAAATATATTCAAATGAAATTCAAATTCATGTCGGAATCCTTAAAAAATGGTATTCCAAAAAGTATCGGAAATTGGAATTCATTGAAATAAATATTTCAAGTCGAATTTCAATTCATATTTTTCCGATTTCCCATCCCTAGTTTTCAACTATGTTTTCAAATGCAAAACGTTCCATCTTTTTGCATATCACTAGAGGAGAATGATTAGCTAAGAACCCAGGACATTATTGACATTGGCAAAGAAAGAGATTTACGGGTTTCATTCCGGAATGAACAGGTTAGCAGTATTTGTTTACAAGTCATTTTTCAGCAAAGGTTTTCACCATTCTTTGGCTTAGCTATAGCTGACTTTGACTGCTACGGATGCGAAAGCTGGATCCGGAGGATTTTCTTTTTTAATCTGTAATATTTTGTTATGATGTTGAATGATTTAAACCATCATTTTGACATTTTAGGAGCTAATGTCGTCTACGAATTGTAGCCTTGGCCTTATCACCGTTCTCCAGACGAGCTTATAGCTTTTCCATAGCTGTCATGTAAAACCTCTGGGCACAGGACCCTAAAACTTTGCTATCTCCTTCCTGAGAGACCAGAAAGCATCAACTTATAACTTATACTTTAAGGACTATAAGGCAGAGAAGGGGAGCGGAAATATATGAGATGATGGTGCGCACTCTACAATACCCTACACAATGCTTGAACATCCATTCGCAAAGGGTTCTTTGGTTGGATGATCTTCTTCATTCATACGCTGAGTAATAATAGGAAGGCTCATATTTGTCGTTACTGGCAAATACACATATGCCTATCTCTATCTGCCCATACTAACACTCAAGTGTATCACTCAATTTATTATATAATTGAGCATTTGTATAGGAAAAAGTAAGAAACCCTAAATATCTAACGGGATTTGACATTTCGGGCTTGGTGGCAGCATTTTGGTAAATAATAATTAGTACTCGTATTTTGACATGTGAAGAAACAATTTTTACATGAGTTTACTCAGATGTCAATAATATTACCCCTCGACGAAAATGAGTGTATAAAACAAAGGCTCGTATATACAAAAACATAATACATATATAAAAACATATATATAAACATATATACACGTAATATAACCGTTCACAAAGTCACCATTCATCATAATCACAGACTTGTTTGACTCAGCCCCTGAAGAAGTTTCTCCTTCAAGAAAATTCATGACAATTGAATCAAAAGGATTTAACTGGTTGAATGTGATTTTTGGTAGGTAGTAGATATATTAATATGATAGATTCACATGGAGTACCGATAAGTTGAAAAAGTCACGTAGAGCTTAAGAGTTTTTATTAGGGCTTATTTTCAGGGCTTAAAGCTCCCTTTAAAATTTATACAGATAACAATTTTGCAATTTTACCATTTCCACTTTAAGTATCTTCCATTACGGGGATGGTGGTGTGAGAAAGAGTAGCCGATTGATTTCCAACCATTTTTTAGCCCTAGAGTGTAAGGACGAGTTGAAAAGGATAAAAGAAAATTCAATTAGCCTAGCGCGTGGCACGGCAGGCGGGGGTCGCGTGTTGGCAAATCCGAACTTTTTATGCGGACTCGATCTATCTCTAAGAGAGATAAAAGATCATTTCTTAGTTGATCCATATGCAGCCTCAATTCAGACAAACAATCATATACCATAAGTCATTGGGGAGAAAAAGGCACATCAAGTTAACTTGAGTACCTTTCACACATTCTACTCATTACATTACCATAAGGATGACTGCCTTGTAAAAGAGATACATTCAAGTACTACTTCTGCCCTTAATCCTATACACAGCTCCATGAAAAAGCAATTCCCCACTCTGGAATTTTAACCTTCAAATAGGCAAAGTTAAATCTGTACCCCCTTTTTACTATCTATTACCACTGTACACAAAGCATGAGCTATGCACACACAAAGGCTATCATTATCACTGGCTTGTATGCTGTGGAAATTCAAATACAAAAAACTTTTGCATGACTTGGAAACGTAGCGTCACACTTAAAATACTACTAAAAATACATAAGTTCTGTCAATTACAATGTACTTATACTGTGTATATATATGTACTGGTATATTACTTATAATATTACCACGTAATCCAGTTGTACAATGTACTTTAAAGCAGCTTTAATAACAAGAGCTATACTTCTACCGTTATGGCACACTTGTTTTTATAAATGGAAACTATTACTGTCTTTAACGACGTATTCTTCATTTCCTTATTTTACCACACCACTCATGCTTTTTCCTTCAAATTTTTAGTTTGTAGACATAAAAATTAATTGCTATATTGTAATTGTATTTGTACTGTTATATAGCTGTAAAACATTTATAAATAGATACTTTGTATGCTTTAAACGTAAAATGATACACAGCGGCAGTGAAAGTTACAGCTCATTACATTCGGTAGAAATTGCTCGTCAATAAATCAAATGAAAATCAATATGCCAAGTTGAGTATGCGTATTTGGTTGTTGTTGTAAAATTGTAATGAAGTTCCGACGCACAAAAATGTATGGAAGCTCCAGTTCATCTTGTATTCTTACTTCGACACACATTGTGTTAACTACATACATGACTATACTAGTTAAAATATCCGTAACTATTTTCATCACAAGCCTTATTAATTAACAGAAGTTGCGGCTCGAGTGTATTACAATTAAGCCATGCAGCTTAAAATGAATTTAGTTTGATTGCTTGATTTTATGCAATCCATGTAATAATTTTATTGATTGGCTCTTAAAGGGTTAGTCGGTTAGTCGTAATGCTAGTATAAAATTATATAAAATTGCATGAATATTCGTATGCGGATCGTTAATCACTAATGACAGTATTAAGTACTTTGTTGTATTTTGTTTGTGTACGCACAAGTGTTTACTGGCCGAGGTTGCCCACATGTCAATGTCAGGGTGATTAAAGTAGAGAGCAACGTCAACACTGTATGTACGCGTGGTATATCCTCAGGAATGGACAATTACTTTACATCCCAATGAATTGAGGAATATCATAGCAAGTTACATCTTACATCACTGGAATTAGAGAATGATATGGATAGCCCTAAAACACTTAACTGGAATTGAGAAGCTTTGACTTTGACCATGGAGAGTATGTTTATTTTCGAGTCATATACAAATCACATATACGAGCATAGTTATCACAGTAAGTTAATATCTTAAACTCATTGAGCATTTCTACATGTACTGACATTGAAATTATTTTAAAGTGAGTCTCTGTGCAAGTGCGAAGGCAGTTCACCCTGTAAACTCTCCTTAAAAACTGCAGGTTAATCAGGTGAGCAATATTTTTGAATATTAAATCCTTAATACGTGTGTGTTTTTGAACATTTATAAATATCTTGCTTAAGCTGTGCATATTGATATTCTTTCATGTGTACATAAATTCTGTGTTCTTAATTTAGTAAAATAATAAAATTGAAGTTGCATCAAGTGCTTCAAAAGTCGACATCATGCATGCACCGGAACAATATGAAGCGAATAAGTCAGCAGCCCGTCGTGACATTGAAGAAGCAATTCCAGACCTCATTCAACGAATGAAGTTCAATAGAAAGGAAATAATTCTCGACTACGGCTGTGGAGCTGGTACGACTGGCTACAAATTTTTCAAGCCACTTGCCGAAGAGTATGACTCAGAAATTCATGCCGTTGATATTTCCAAGGAAATGATTGACCATGCGAAGATTAATTTTTCTCACGAAAGAGTCACATACACTCAGGCAAATATTTTGGACGATAACTTCCCTCTCAAGGATATTCAATTTGACCGTATATTTTCCGCTTATGTATTTCACTACATCAAGGACTACAAGTAATAAAGGAGCTTCAAAAGCATTTTAAAAATTATTACAAAAATTCCTATAAAATTTTGAGTACAGGTTTGAAGCCATATATAAAGTATTAATGTTTATTTGAAATAATAGGGAAGCAATGAGAAGGTTTTTCGCATTGATTAAGCCTGGAGGGCAATTTGGATTTACTGCATTAGCCCGATCAGGACTCTTCAAGATGTACTCTGTTATAGGGGAAGATCCGCGTTTCAAGAAATACATGGAAGTAAGATGTCTCAAGTTAATTATTGCAGCAAAATAATGTCAATAAATAATTTATTAATGGCAGAAAAATTGTAAATGACCTGTAGGGATACCAACAATTTGTTCCACAATGGTTTGAAGAGAAGGAATGTGCAAAGCATGCGGAGCAGTGTTTTATCAAGACAGCAGAGGAGGCTGGTTTTGTCGTTAAATACTCGAAAATAAGTTACCAGACTTATTTCCATCCCAAAATCGACACTCTTGTCGGTAAAATGCCTTCAAAATTTTCCCATGAAAATAAATACATTTAACATTTAAATTGTGGCTCATAAAAACCTATTATTAATTTCTTTTTTCAGGACTCTATTTAGCCTTGAATCCATTCGTGAATAACTTCCCTGAGGAGCTTTTTGACCAACTTAGAGCTGCCTATAAATCCGGAGCTTGCAAGCATTACAATATAAGTGAGGATTCCGATTCGATCGAAACTCGTCACGAAATGTTAACATTTCTGGTGGAGAGACCCCTTTCGTAACCAATCATAACAAATTTTAGACCAAGCAAATGTTCAGCCAGTCAATGAGCACGGGCTTTCATACCAAAATTGTAATAACTGTTAATGACTCCTTCAATAAAAATTGTTCATTGATTGAATTTTATAGGCTTTGTTGTTAATCAATATATAAAAATTAGTGTTCAAAATTTTATGGTATATTATATGAAGAAATAAAAATGAAACTTTAAGTGGCAATAACTTGACGAATTGGTAGACTGAAAATTTTTGAAACAGTACATTTGCATTATTGTTGCACATTAAATTGCTACTATAATTGCCCCAGCCCATTAAACTTCAAAAAAAGCTAAAAAATAATGCTTCATAAAGGTACGTGTATTTGCCCTGAAGTAAACTAAAGGATAATTGTCGCCAATGTCATCGCACGAGGGTTAATTACCCATGTATACGTATTAAAAAACGGTATTGTCTAACCTTTTATTATGAGCGACATCAGAGAGTGAGCCTGTAGTTTGTAAGCTTGATCATTTCATGGAAAGTGCAGTTATTGACTGATCTACTATAGTACTACTTGATTGAAAAGTCAAAACTGTAATGACCCAATCAATCATATTTATGTGGAAAGGATCATGCTAAATTGTAATAAAGAGTGATATTGTGCATGGTAGTTGCAGAATTTTTTCTTGTGTGAGAGCTCATAAAAGGCTACGATTTTAAGCCTCCATAGCCATGTTACCCCAATATATGTATGTAGTAAATTAACTATTTGAGTAACACATATAAAAGTTCCTGTGGCTGCATATTTTTATCTGAAGTGTGGAGGAATGAATCGAATTAATATCTATTAATGATTTTTTAATGGATACAATATACATGACAGAACAATCAAATCTTAGATTTAATCAGTAACCCTATCGTCTCAGGATAAAGGTGAGCATTAATTTTGGAGACGAAATGCGAAACAATGAATATCCCTGAGGAGAGGATAAGAGGTGGAAATTTGCAAAGGTGGAAATTTATTCTCAAGTACTTCAGGACATTTTATTTGAAAATGATTTAGTTTCGCAGTTTACGTAGACTCGGTAGTACGTAACCGCAAAATTAAACACTAGCAGGAGTGAGAAATCATTATGATGGCCCCGTCAATGGAAAGTCTGAAAACATTTCTTCTGATTCTTATTGGCAGTCTTGCGCTTAGCCATGTTGCCCAGACAAGGACAATTGAGCCTAGAGGTAATAAAACTATTTCCTGTACAGAAAAAAGTAGTAATAACCTCGTAAAAAACCTCACCTAAAAAACTATAACTCTTGAATTTAACATTATTCAGGCCTATTTGATGATGCACAAGTATTTCTAACCTTAAATGAAGTGGCGTCAATAAACAAAACTACGGGTCAAATTTTTGGCAGGGAGTTGGAGCTAAATTGGCAAAATTTTATTTTCGCAAATTATGAGAACCACTGGGTGGGACTCTTTAATCATAACCCGGATCAAAATCCAGCGTCTCCATTGATCAAACAAGGAGTTTCAAATCCTCATGGCTACCTTAAAACTAATCTTCGTATGGAGGTTGCTAATTTTACCAATGTCAAGGGAGAAACTTGCTATAATTTCTGGATTGGATATTTTCGAGCTGGAGATAATTCTCCTTTTAAGACAAATTGTTTGAAATTGTACCCTAATTGGATGAATAATATGAAAGAGCAAATTGGGAACAAGCCCTTGCGGAGTTTAATGATACCAGGCACTCATGATGCTGGAGCTTGGATTGTTTATGACGGAACTTTAGCTTCGGATAATATTATTGCCAGGTTTACGTACACGTAATAAAAATATATTTGCAAAATTTGTAAAATTTAGGCTTGAGGTTAATATTGGACGCTAATGCTAAAAGATGCCCTTTTTAATTGGAAACTACTTGTTTATTTTTACGTCCTAGACAAGAAGAACACATTTATAACCAGCTTATTTCCGGTGTACGATATCTGGATGTTCGAGTGGCACATTATCCAGCAGAAAATGGGGAAGTTTTCTGGGTCAACCACGATACAATAAAAATCCGAGAGTTAAAAAATTTGTTGTTAGATGTACTAAAGTTTGTCAACGAATTTCATGAAGTGGTTTTTATGGATTTTCATCGCTTTCCTATTGGATTTTCAAGTGAGGCCGTGCATGAAGATCTTTACGATTTTGTAAGCGACTACCTAGGAGATGTGCTTGCCCCAAAGTCTATGGGTATTCAAGCGACTCTAAATCAACTGTTGCAAGCCAAAAAATACGTTATTTTAACGTACAATGATAATTTCCACCAAAAACGAGATTTACTTTGGTCACCTCTCCAACACGTAAGCATTTTCAAAATTGCATAATGCTGAGATTATTGATTGAAATTATTAGAGCATAATTGTTTATACATATTTAAATATTTAAAAGCATTATAAGTAATACAGTAAATTTAGTTCGGACTCTATGAAAATGTATGAGTTTTGTAAACTGTTTCAAAAACTGGGAAATTTGATGACCTTTGAAGATTGTTACATTTGAATTATGTACTTGGCAAAATTTCAGGCATGGGGAGACAAGAATACTGTTACGAGTTTGCTAGAATATATACCAACAGCTATTTCTCAGTATGGATGTAGCAACCGCTTTTGGTCAGCAATGGCGGAGGTGACCCCAAAGGCCGCGGATATTATTGGTCGCCCTAACCATGGACTACGCAACTTTGCTGCTGAAGTTAATAAGCCAATTAACGAGTGGTACAAGCAACCTGAGTGGTACTCCAAATCCAACATCGTTTCTACAGATTATTACTTCGGAAATGATCTCATCCAAACCTGTGTCAAAGTCAATCTTAATGGTGCAGTTATTTGTTAGCAACAAGGCACAATTGTAATTCAGTCCGAGTATAAAACTCATTAAAACTGCAATAAAATAAATTGGTTCAAAATTGAAAAATTATGACCATGTGATGAAGAGGTGCTAATTATTCAAATCTCTCATGTACTTAACATTTGTAATTTGTAATGATGCTTATTATTCTAAGACCGGGTCAAACTAGCGGTAGAATTATGATGTCACACCGTCTGCGCGATTCAATTTTTTAACTGTATCAACTTCTTAATGAATGTGAGAACTTATCAAAAATTTCATATAAAAAATATCCATGGTGTTTCAATTTAATTTAAAAAAATATTTTCTTTCATACCTGTGCGATTCCAACGTTGAAATTAGACAGGAATGTAATGGCAAACGGTTGACATTCACAGCAAGTTAGGAACCGTTGAAACACCTCAATGTAATAGATTGGAGTGACATCATAATAGAGTAAGTAATCAGATGAGAAACCCCTAAAAATCCCGCATTTATATTTTATTTTTAGCTTATTTTTTAAACAATTAGTCCTTTTGAAGATTTATAAGCCCACATCTCTGTCTCGCACTCGCCAGGCAGTTTGGATGAAATGCCAAACTCTCGATTTATTCACCTGGTCGCGAGCCTCCATATTTAGATTTTCCATGCATTCAGATATCGTCGCTGGAGAAGCAGTGGTCTAATGCACGAATTGCTTAAAAGCAAACTGAAATAACAACCACCACATTTGATGCAAACTGAAATAACCACCATCATATCTGTGAAAATTTACACACGAAAAGCACGTGGATTTAAGTGACAAAATGAAATAACCACCCCCATATTTTTCCTCCATATAACTGCATTGAGATTA
>JAQFXU010001309.1:0-30907 GCA_034693705.1 Spatulosminthurus flaviceps | reverse complement strand
GGGGTTATGGGGGACGGTGTGGTGGGCTGACGCCGCCCTACGCGACAGCCTTAAATTATCGCGGAGCGATGATTTTTAAGTAAGGACGATTTCCTCCCCAAATGATTTGATTTTTAAGAGTAGCAAACAACTTACATTCGCCGCATTTCAACCAATTAAAAAACACTAAGAACTATGTTCTATCTTAAAGGAAGGAGGAAAACCTTAATCACCCGGCGCCTTGGAGTGTTGGAAAGCGGGAAACTCCCGCGAAATTTGAATTTTTAACTGCAGCCAACAAACTTTTTGAACATTCCAGCCGCAATCAAACACCCCAAAAATTTCTTCTGTATTAATATGCGCAAAAAACACACGTTACTTACCCGGCGCCTAGAACTTTTAAATTAAGGGAAACTCTCAAATTAAAAAGATGGAATTTTTCACGCTTATAAATGAACTTGGCTTTTTCAGGTAAATCACACTTCCATTGTCAATTAGGATCATAGATTTTAATTTGCAATTCTAAGAGCCAAGTGTGGCTTGGAAGAAGGCGGGAAATTTAAATGATAGCGAATAGTTTTTTTAATAGTTGGCTAAAAATGAAAAATATGATATACAACTTTAGGAAAGAAATCCATTCATTAGAATAAGAGCTAATTTTTTATGTGGGACTGTCATAAAATGCAAATTTACTAATTTTGCTGACATAAATTTGAGGGATTTCGTCCTAGCTCAATTACTTTGTGAAATCAAGAGCTATGATGTACATTTAAAGGAGCTCTGGCCTTAACGAGAGAATGTTAGGGAGGAAAAAGTTTTGGGATGATGAGTATTTTGTAGTAGTGGAGAGATTGAAACCGCAGAAGGATATTGTTGGGGCGAGAGAAACGTGGAAAATTAAAATACAAGGAAAGTATAAGGAGTGAGGGTTGATGCGCTAATAATATTTAAATTATTCAAAACTTCAGATGAGCAAGATGATTTATGGAGGAATGGGGGCCTCGTAATTAACTTCCTTGGAGACTTGAGTGAAATATTGGGGGGAGAAAGGGAAATCTCTGGGTCTAAATCCTTTTCTTTTTTAGCCTGGAAGTGTAAAAGAGCAATAAGTGAAAAGTTTTCTCACTCAATTCGATAGGAAAAAATTATAAGATGAATCCCATGAATTTCCCCTTTCCAATCTAATTCCCAGCTCTTAAGTTTATAACGAGGCAGGTAATATATGAAGTATAGTATGAGGTATCATTATCCGAGGCGTAAGTGCCTCTCAATTCCTCTGTGTGGGTGTATCAAAAGATTAGAGACTTTTTCTTCCCCTCTATCATCATTCTCACTACAATCCTTTCCCTTGATTTGTATCCCCTATACTTTTCGCATTGTAAATGCAGGAGATAGTAATGGGCAAAATACATACCTTTTTTCCCGGGATTTTCTTCAATAAATAAATGTAATTTAGGATGTACCGATGAAATTTCTTAGTTTACCAGTGAAACCATGGGGTAGGGTTTGAAGGTCAAATTATGTTATAGTAATTTATTGATTTGGTGAACTTTAATGATAGTCTGTTAGATTTAACTAGAATTTCTAAGGATATGACTCAATTGTTGCTTGGACAAAGGGAATGTGGCAGAAATTTTGGTTTATGTGGCGGAAATTTTAAATAATTTGAGAGGAACTTGACTGTGGTAGCAATTTTGGTGGATTTGGCAGCAAGTTTGGTGGAATTGGCAAACATTTTGGTTAACTTAGTAGAAACATCTGTGCGGCAGCAATTTGGGTTAATTTAGTGGGAATTTTTTGTGGCAGAAATTTTGGTGGATTTGTCAGGAAATTTGATCAAATTGGCAGAAATTTTGGTTAGTTTAGCAAAAAATTTAGTATGGGAGCAAATTTGGATAACTTTGTAGGAACGTCTGTGAGGGAGTAAATTTGGTCAATGTGTCAGCAAATTAGGTCAATTTGCCAGAAATTTTGGTAAATTTAGCGGAAACGCTTGTGCGGAGCAAATTTGGTCAATTTGGCCGAAAGTTTGGTAAATTTAGCAGAAACGTTCTTGCGCGATCAAACTTAGTCAATTTGCTAGAAATTTTGGTTAATTGTGCTGACAATTGTATGTGGGAGCAAATTTAGTCTATTTTCCAGTAACTTTAGCCCATGTGGGAGCAATTTCGACCCACGCCCCAGAAAGAGTTGAACCATTTCCCCAGAAATTGTTGTGTCGCATAAATGTTTGTCCAAGATCTTGAAATTTGTCACATATCTCCATTCCTTACTCATCTCATAATAAACCAAAAAAATTTTTTTATACTAGGTGGCATGGGTCCGCGTGGATACCCAAACCATCCTCACCATCCACACCCATGTAATCACCCGAAGTCACCGAATCGGACTTTCTCACACAGACACATGGACTTGGAATCTTCATATCCGGAGCGTAAAGGAATCCGACCGAGGATTTTACATGTGTCAGATCAACACCGACCCCATGATGTCCCAGGTATGCATACTTCCCCCAAAATTTACCACAAAATTTACCCACAAAATCCGCCAACACTCTTACACACCCACACACAAAACTCCATCTCTAGGGTTGCTTACACCCCCCCCCTCTAAAAATCCTTTAAAAATCTCAAATTTATTTCATCTAAATTTTTTTCTAAAAATTTCAGGTCGGATTCCTCCAAGTTGTCGGTAAGTTCCAAACTTCCGGAATTTTCTAAACATGCAACAACGTGTATGTATTAAAAAAAATTATTTCTTGAAAAATTCCCAGTGCCACCAGATATTTTAGATTACCCCACAAGTACGGATATGGTTGTGAGAGAAAATATGAATGTGACATTGCAATGTGCAGCCACGGGCTTCCCCAAACCCACGGTCCTTTGGAGGCGAGAAGACAAACAAAGGATTGCACACGGTGATCTATCCGGTACGTTTTTCCACCTCCCATATGAGATAAGGGAGTCAATTTTTCTTTAAATAAACGTAGGCTCATAGAAAGTAGCAATTTATACAAATATTATTGAGAAATTTTTTGGTAACATTTTTGATTTTTTTTGCTTCCCAGTGGAGTCCGTGGAAGGAGCGGTTTTCAATCTGACCAAAGTGAATCGTCTTCACATGGGTGCTTATCTCTGCATTGCATCCAATGGCGTACCACCAACTGTGTCCCGTCGGATAACACTCATTGTCCACTGTAAATTACTCACACGGCACTGACGCTGCCTTGTACCAATTCTCACTCTATAAATGACACACGTTTTAGCACTATAAAAAAAATATCCCGTTCCCTTCCTCTGGATAATATTTTTTTCCTTAGGATTTTTTTTACCACTCACACACACATTTCAATTATTACTATATAAATTTTCCCTCTCAATAATAATCTCATCATTTCCACTATCCCATTTTTAATCTGAAGGATTGGGGATAGCTCTGGGGAATTGATTTTTGGGGAGCTTTTGGATTCAAACCCCTTTGAATTTGTCGATAATAATTATTTTCTTTGTTAATTCAATTTTGGGGGGGATGGTTGGTTGTATTGTATGGGAAAAGGATGGGATTTTAAAATAGTTTGTGATTTTTTTTCCAGTCCCTCCAATGATCTCAATTCCAAATCAATTGGTGGGTGCGAGTGAGGGCTCAGACGTTGTGCTCGAATGTCATTCCGAGGCTTACCCCAAATCCATTAACTATTGGACGAGGGATACGGGGGAAACCATCGTTTCAGGTTGATACTCAATTCTATGGCATTATTGAGCTTATGAGGAGAATTATTGTGTTAGTGAGAGGATTCTTTTAAATGATAAAACATGAAGGATTCTTTTAATATTTGATATTGTTACAGCCGATGAGATGTAGGCACGGCCTGAGTAAATTAGTAGGAAGTGTTTTTCATGGTAACAAAGGTCAATTTTAGGGATTTTGTGGAAGTGACGGATTTTTTTTGTGTTTGAAAATTGAATAGGGTCAATGCGCTTGAAATTTTGAGCACGACTAAAGTTTTGGTGGGGATAATGGTAAATTGGACGAAATTTAATGTAATTTTTGTCGTATTGACGGAGCTTTTACCCAATTTAGTGAAAATTTGAACACATCTACCCAAATTTTGAACCAATCCACCCAAATTTTGAACCAATTTACCCAAATCTTGAACGAATTTATACACAAATCTTGAACAAATTTGCCCAAATTTTGAACCAATTTAACCAAATCTTGAACGAATGTATGCACAAATCTGGAACAAATTTGCCCAAAAGAACCAATTTATCCAAATCTTGAACGAATTTATGCACAAATCTTGAACAAATGTACCCAAATTTTGAACAAACTTATCCTAACTTAGAACAAGCTTACACAAATTTTTAACAAATTTACCCAAATTATGATCAAATTCATTAAATAGTCCAACAGTTTGTTTAAATTACTTCAAGCCCCATTGCCTGCAAATTTACGTTCACTCTAAATCTAATGATTATACCAATTGCATTCGAAAATTTCATCTTTTACCCCTGGATTAACCACCCACCTGAAACAATGTGAAATTTAAATTAAATTTCCTATGACCTTGTTTAAAATTCCTATGAATACCACAACTAGTGGTAAAACATGGATGCTTTGGGCGTAGGAGTTTATAGAGTCACATAAAGCATTGAAAAAGTGGAGGGTGGAGAAAACAAACGTTGGATTGTATTTTGAGATTGGAGATATTTTAAAGTTTTAACAAGTAGAAGAAGAAGAAGAAAATGAAAGGAATATGATTTTTGTAGGGAAGGGGAAATATAGGGACTTTTTTTGTCTCTTCGTCATAAAATCATTCATGTGCCAAATGTCAGATTTGATAGGGAGCCATTTTTGCCAATACGTTTCCTTTTTTCCCCACTCACTCCTTTGCTGCAGAGGTGAGAGAGACTCGATGACATTTAGTAACAAGAGGAGAAAAACACTGCAAGAGCTCCCAAAAAAAGCTCCCTCCTTATTTTTCCCCATTCTTTTTTCCCTCTCTCTCTCTCTCTCTCTTTTATATTTTTTCCCTTTTATACTACTCCTCCATTTCCTGACTTTCTCTTCATTCTACGTGTGTTCTATGTATATGTGTGGAGATAAAGGCTCATCCCTTCCTCCATATGTATCTCATATGTAAAGTGTGAGTTTTGGGAATGCTGACGAAACTATCTCCTCCCTTTCCATATTTTTGGCTATTTACACACGTTCTCTCTCACAGAGAGAGAGAAAGAAGACAAGTCACTCAGACCAAAACTCCTTTCCCCTCAATTCATAATCATGTGTAATGTGGCACATTTTCTCTCCCAACCTCACCCTATGCCTCTTCTCTGCTATACATAGGCCTTTCAAATAACTCTCAATTTCATTGTTATTCCCTGTCTTGAGTTCATTTGATTAAATGGACAGATCATCAAATCATAATATTCATCCTCTCCTTTATTAGTCTCCTAGCTTTTAGCACTGAGGAGAGAGAGAGAGAAAATCCAAATGTTACTGCACCAATCTCGTACATGCGATAAAAACGTATTCCGCCTCGGACATAAACTTCCCAAGTATTATCATTATTTTTTTCTTCTCCCAAGGACTTCACAGAATGTAATTGTATATTTATTACCAAGAGCAGGATGTTTTTGTTGGAATTTTAGCAATTTTGAGCAAAATTTTTAAAATGTGGGCTCAAATTTCGAGGTTTTGCATAAAGATTTAGAAAAATCGTCTAAAATTTGTGTCACGTTGAGGAAAATATCAGTTTTATTGAGCAAATTCTGAATGTCGTTGGGAAAATTTTGCTATTTTGTTATTATCTGTTGATTTGGAGAAAATTTTGTTAAGACTGACCAAAATTTTGGCTTCATCGGCCAGATTTTATTATCATGACCGACATTGCGGTTACGTTGGCAAAATTTTGTTATCAGGGCGAAAATTTGGGCTGCACCGGGAAAATTTTATTATCTCGACGGAAATTAAGGTTGCAGCGTAAAAATTTTGTTATGACGAAAAAAATTCCGGTTGGACCGGAAAAATTTTGTCATCGCGACAAAAATTTCGGTTGCACCCGAAAAATTTTGTCATTACGACGAAAATTTCGGTTGCACCGGAAAAATATTGTTATCGCGACGAAAATTTCGGTTGCACCGGAAAAATTATTTTATCACGACGAAAATTTCGGCTGCATTGGGAAAATGTTGTTACCACGACCAAAATTTCGGGTTGGCACGACCAAAAGTTTCTTTTTAGATGCCTTAAATTCCGCTGAATCTCTCAAATTTTTGTTCCCTTTGACAAAAATGTTGTTTTCATCAGCCGACAAAATTTTCATTGCATCCACTGAAATCTCCACCCTATATATTGCACAGGTAAGGAGATAAATTAGGTCTACATGTTTTACAATATCAGATCCAAATAGGGTTATTCAGCCCATTGTACAAGGTAATTTGAATGCACGATAAAATCTTACTATAATTCTATGGAAAAGTCAAATGCATTTAATATCCCTGATTGCATCCCATAATCCCCATAAAAATGCATTCCGTTTTTATACCCACATTTTATTTTCATGTTTAATTTCACGGACATTTTGTTTCTCTTTGCATAAAAGTGAGCTTTTTCAATACAAAAAAATTGGAGCATACGATTTATTTCCATGTCATCAAAAAAATATGCGTCCTCCAAAATTATTAAATCCTCCTCAATATTTTTCCTTACTCAGCAATCCCAGCAACTTTCTTCCTTTTTTATCAAATGCAATAAGGAGAAAAAGAGCAAAATCTTCCAAAAATCTCCTCTTTGTTGTATTTCAAATAAAAATGCATTCGTTGACAATTCTTTAATATTTTTTGAAAAACATTGAAAGATTTTCAGTTCATCCCTTTAGCCTTACTTTTTGGCAAAGAAACCAAAAGAAATATTCATTTAAAGAAAGAGGCTCCCAATATTCCTCTATTTTGTCATATATTTTATTTCTATCTGACTCTGCTCTGGTCCCGGTCAATGTGAAATTTTCCCTTCCGATGAATAATCACAAAAGAGTCATATAAATGTCTCGTCTAGGGCTGTAATCTGTGAAAATACATGAGATTGCTTTTATCTCATAATAGAGAATTCACCCACGACAAAAAATAAATATTTTTTGAGGGGAGGAGAAATCTTTTATTCTTTTGTCGGCAAAATAAAAACCACCCCAGCCCAAGCAGGTTTTAACATACACAAAATAAAGGGGAATGAGAGATAGGAGAGAGGAAAGAGGGTAAGAACTTGTGAGATTCCCTCTGGGATTTCACAATATAAATGCAAAGGGAAAAAACACAAATAAAATCAGGGCCATACGGAAGCTCCATCTTTGATCTTAAAGGATCTTGACTTTCTCGGAAGAAAAAGAAGAAAGTCTAAATGCAAAGGAAATTTTTTTTTCCAGCCCAAAGGTTTATAAAGTGACTGTCAAATTTGAGGGATGATGTTTTTTTGTGTGGATTTTTCAAAAAGGAGAAAAGTATGAGGCGGTTCTCTTGGACAATGCTTACAAAGTAACGATGCGGCTGACGATTCGGGAAGTGAGTGCAGCGGATTTTGGCACCTACGTCTGCCGATCCAAGAATTCTTTGGGAGACACAGATGGCAACATTAAATTGTACCGTAAGTCTCAAATTTGTGTCAAAGATGAGTGATTTTTGATCAAATCCACCCCACATTTTGTCACCACTTTGGATTTCCAAGCAAAGTCCTATTTTCACATTCTAATGATATTTTCCAATGGTTTTGTGTATTTTTCACCCCCTGTACCCCAAAATGTTAAAAAATTTGGCCGGAATTTCAAATTTTATAATTTTTACCCAATAACCCTCTTTTTCTCACCCACCCAAATCCTCCAATTGCCTTGAAATTTTTCAATCCGGATTTTCACACCTTATTAAGAAAAAATTGTGACAAATTCCCAAAATTCATCCAAAATAACCTAAAAATCCGTTATTATCTTAAAACTCGCTCCTTAAAATCCCCTGAAAAAACCCATTTGCAAAATTTCAGCCCAATCAACCCTCTTTTTAGCATTGTTGGCGAGAAAAACCTTTTCAGTGGTTCAAAATTCAAAAACGTCAAATTCCCGCCCTTTTACCCCGAGCGTATTTGTATAGTGTCGATTTTGAAAAAAGTGACTCCCACATAAAAAGCATTATATTTTCATGATAAAAGACAGGCATACACTTGTAAGAGTCAAGTTATAAATGTTTTCGTGAGAAAAATATTTGGAGGAAAGAAGAAGAAAAAATGATAATTGATTCTTTGTCATCCTGCAGAGTTCCCAGGGATGAAGTGGGAAAGTCCATTGATTACATATTCTTACCTTTTTCTCTCTATACTTTTCCCTTCCTCTCTCTCTCTCTCTCTCCTCATCAATAACACAACCCCTGTCTTTCCCTCATTGTTCCTCAACAAACATGGCCATTTGTCAACCCACATAGTGAAAAGAGGAAAAGCCACGGGCATCCCCTTTTTTATATACCTACTATTATTATTATTATTATTATTACTTTTACTATTCCTTTCCAAAACTCATCCGCAAATAACTATATGTAAACCCAAGGGAAAAAAATTCTACAAGTAAAACTCTCGCTTAAAAAAATATCCCCACTAAAACACACCACTTTCTCTCCTCTAATTCTCTCTCTCTTTCCCCTCCATTTAATTCAATACTTTTAATTATTTTCCAAATAACTCAATTATTAATAGCCACATTTAAGTCCCTTCATTCAGTTACTCTTGCCGTCCTACACGAATACATACATTTAAGATGGGCAAATTAAATCAAATTACTTCATTCACTCTCCATGTTTAAATTGTTTGCTTAAGTTTATTAATTATGAGAAGGTTTGAGGTCTGTGGAGGAGGAAGAATATAAATGTGAAATGAAGGAAATGAACAATTTGCTCCGAGCCAATTTCTCAATATATGGACAAGAGTAAATAAAGAGCGCATGTATAATTATAATATTTTTCCAAGCTATCAAATGTACTTTTATCTTATGGAGCTCCGAGTGAGTGAGAAATGGAGAGGGGAAAGTCAAGTGAAAGTAAAGTGAAAGTATGAGCTTATGCTGGAGTAGATTCATTCTTGAAAGGCAGGGCTAAATAGTATGGGACAATAGATGGGAAAGAAGAAAGGAGATTTTGAGTAAGAAAAACATTATTCAACCCGTGGGTTTTCGTCCCTTTTAAGGATTTTAATTATTTCCCTCTGCCCCCAAGCAAATCTCCTTTATATTTCTCAACCTATCCTCTCTCCCTCTCCATTGTTTTTCCGACCTTATTTATAAATGATTTGTTTTAAAAAGTCTAGCCCCGCTTTAAACTGGAGTTAATTTAAATTTTCTTCATTCATTTAATTATCATAGCATAGGGCTCAGTTTTAGAGAAAGAGTTGAGGAAGAATAATAGTAATTATTGTAGTTTTAATTTTATATGGAAAAGCACCTGTCAGTACACCTGCTCAAGGGAACAGGTGCACTTGTGTGGACATTTATATTTATACGTTATGTACATACGGTTTTGTAAAATATTTTCCAACAAATGTTTTTTTAAGTTAATAATAATTGTGTTTTGAAATAACATTTATTATTTTTACTTGAGAAGAATTTCTTCAAATGCAAACAAAAGGAGGAATTTATTCTGGAGGAAAATGTTGAAATGGTAATAATTTTTGGTATTTTTTTCCCTTGTATATAGCGTTGATGCCATCAACCCTAGCGGCTAAAACGACCACATTGCCTTCGTCGAGTAGTGCTGTCAATGGAGAGAAAGGTGAATTTTTATGAAAACATGAGAAATATTTTTACTCCATTCAATTTTATACATTTTGGTAATATTAAAATATTTTAATGAGATAATTATTTCAAAATAGGCGGTGGGGGGAGCGGGATGGGGAGCAATAATGGAGGAGGCAAAGTTTACAAAACGTATGATGGTAGATCGAAAAATCATACTAATAAAGGTCCCTACCGAAGGGAATATTTTGACAATCCCGTCAAAACTCATCGCTCATCAAATGAAAGTAAATTTTTTTTAAAACTTACATTATGCCTATATACGTAATATGAACAGGGGTAGGAGCTATGGGGGTGCAAATACTCAAGGGGGTCCCTTCAAAATAAAATCTAGAAAAATCTTGATAAATTTTCAAATTTTGTTTCAAAATTCCCGGTTGAATTTTAAATTGGCATAGGCCGTTGTGGGACCCCCCATGTATAAGTATTGATACCCCCTAAAAATGACTCCTACACCCCTGGAACTCGTTCTAAAAATTGTCAAGTTAATTTTGATTGTAAATTTGGAAAATTTTGTGTGATTTTTTAAAGTGGTAGATGGTGAATCTTCAGGTTCAAGTCCGCTCTTGCTGAGTTGCTTCCAATCCCTAATAATTCTCCTATTAATTCAACTAATAATTCCCCTTACCCACCTATAGCTTTTATTATTGCTTGTGTAAAATACAAAAAATGAAAAATTCAAGTCTCAATGGTAAACAATGAAGAAGAAGAATAATTACATAAGGAATTATAAGTGTACGGAAGAAAAAGTTATAAATTGCCTCCGACGGTGAGGGTGGTGGGGGGGCAATGAAATACCTGTTTTTTGGCATTTAACAAGACTATACTTACTACATGGTGAAGTTATCAGGAAAATATACAATGAGTATATAAGCCAATAGTGTATACTTTAGGTTAGGGGGACACCCCCTTTCTTAATATGGAGTGAGACCACCCCTGGGTAAAAGTACGACCCTTGAAAAAAAACACTTTTCCAAATATGTTCGAATATATTTGGAGGGAAATTACGAAATTCATTCAAGACGGGTGAGGAAACATTTGAACTGACATACATATTTCCATGTATAAGGAAATATTTATATTTATTATGTATTAATAATATAGCATATAATTATTATTAAAAGAAAAAAAGAAGATCAGCATCCACATTTTTATTTCCAAATGAATAATAATGAGTATGTGTAAGATTAAAATAATTTATAGGCTCCAAATAAAAAAAATCTATGGAGTAAATAATCAATACGGATTTGAATTATGTAAAATTTAACAAACATTTTGGGGGAGGTGGAAACTTACCAAAGAAGAAGACTTTATGTGGAAATAATTTGAAGGGATGAGAGAGTCATTAGATGCAATAAATCATTAACCTATAAATTGTACAATAAAGCTGACAATTTGAATTTTATTGTCTCAAAATGTTGCTCTGCTCTATTTGCTTGCTGTCTGAAATGTTTTCATTTTTCATATACAAGGCTTTCAAATAATCTAAAGTTTTTTTTAACGTTAAGGTTTTAACGTGCACATAAAAGTAAGTTCATGCATGTGCAACTTACTATGGTAGCATATTATTAACATTACTTAGAATAATATTAAGTACTCCCAAGTAAAATCCTCTATATCGTCATAATTATTGAGAAAGTTTTTTTTTATTTTGATAATAATAATATAATAATTTTCCTACAGACTCACTCACTAAATATAGATTTGTAATCATAATTTTTCAAACTTCCTAAAATGATATGATGTGATGTGAGTTATGAGTAAATGTAACTTTATAATAAGTAGAAATAATTATTATTATTGAAACTTCATAGCATCATCTGAACTCCTTACGTATAGGTAAACATGGTTATAAGTAATAACATAAAGCTATTATTATAGTTGTTGGAATCATATCTGCTAAAAAAATTTAACAAAAAATCACTTTTTTAGCCACCATTTAAATTTGTACACATGTCATTGTTTTTTTTAAGATTCAAATCTCAGCTGAGGAATCTCATCTCTTGATAGAAATTGAACAAGAACCCAATGTATAGTTGAAACATAGAGCTTTACATTGTGGATTTTTACAATGGATTATTACCCTATAATAATTATCAGTTTGTAAATAATTAGTACAGATTCCCTGCATTATTTTGGGTGCCGCTTTTTCTCTGTTTTAGAAATGAAACTGTAGGGCAGTTAATATTTTTAAAGGAACTTATACACTCCACATATGTATAGAGGAAAAAATCACTTTGACTATTAACTCTAATTATAAATTCATGTGAAATACAAACTATGATTTAACCAAAAACAAAAATAATAAAATTTACTATTAGTAACAATTAAGCACTCGAGTCACCTCCTGGTAGTGTCATATACAAAAAAAGTACTATAGCAGCTCAAATCTATTTGAGTTAAGCATTAGAATAATTTAAATCTATAGAGGCCAAGTAATTACTAGGTTTGTGTATTAAAGAGGTGAGCATGTACATATGTTATTACAAATTCTACTCTTGATGTCTATGGACTAATAAAGGATTAAGTACTTATAAGATTCTGACTTGGCAATATTGCGGTGAATGTCTTTTAGCAGGGAGTTTTTCATTACAAGTTACAAGGTCCGTGATTACTTTAAAGCTCTTCTTAAGTAATCCCTACAAGAATTAACATATACACTATACTAATTCAACTATTAAAATCAAGGTGCTCCATAACATTTTCGTGCTGGTCTACAAAGGTAAATATGAAGTCATCATTTTGGTGGAAAATATCAATAGAAATGAGTACAGAGTGAATGAAGCTGCTGAGTATAGCAATAACAAGTGTAGGTGGTTTTGCTACCATTAGGTTGCATAAGTACTTCGTACTATACTCGTACAGTCATAATAAAAAACATACAAACACCAAAAGTCAGACTACTAATGTAAACTACAACTTAAAATAATACACAAATAATTACTCATTAAACACTAAACATATTAGTAAAAGCACGTGGACGTAAATTTACCATACAAACATAATATCTATATAGCTGTGATGATATAATCTTTACATTTGTCAATACGTTCAAAAAACTAAAATCTAATAAAAAAACATTTAAAAATAATAGATATTCATCACAAGGTGCAGCAAGTGTAGGTGTACAAGAGGTTCCTATGTACTGCCCACTGACTAACCAAGTTGAGTCACAAATTAAAGAGAACCATGCACCATATAAAGTAACAATCAATGTTTAAATTTCAATGATTAAAACTATTGAGAACAATCAAATTATTAGGTACCACTACCACAATCAACACTATATTCGTGTGACTCACACCCAACGCAAATAATAATAATGATTAAAAACGAAACTTAAGTACTAAATACAATTCGTCATACTATTATTGTTAATATTACAATTTATTGCAAATAGTTCTCTACTAATTATTGTAAGTCAAAATTTATAGATAGAGAGAGCTCTTTCTAGGTCATATTTTTAGTGTACAAGTCGTACCTACAGATAAGTGCTAATATATTATAACTACATAACAGAGCATAACTACAGATATAGAATTTTTGAAGTATAGAGAGAAAGTAAAAACAACTAATCTAAGGAAGTTTCTTTGACCATCATATAGTACTATAATAATATTTTGAGTTTCTATTATACACCGTTGAAAAAACCAGTGTCATTGACAAATTTAGTAATTTAATTTAAATACTTGGAAGTATTATTTTCTTTTAGCAGTGGATCAACAATTTCTATTTGGCACTGGATTCATGTTTTACATAGCAAAAAGCGCGTGTGTAACAATTAAATTACCTTCCGGTATCTTTTGGATATAACTTTTTTTGTCTACGAACAATATTTTTTTTGTATGTATGTGGCATCTCTCTCAAAAAATCTTCTCATATAGAAATGCGAAAAGCATTTTCTACAAAAGCCAAAAGAACAAAGTTATACTCAATCCGGTAAATACATGTTGATGAAAGAAACCATCAGGGATACAAGAGATACAGTATTGTCAGGCACTTGTGTGTGGAATTCCCCAAGTTGACCACCACATATGTCCAATGAAAAATATTATTAAAGAGTAACAATTTGTAAGTACTGGGAATTCGCTAGTATAGAAATGTCATTATTTACCTGTAACTTTTGTAAGCATTTCTAAATTCATCCTGCCATATTTAGTATCATAAGCAAAGTTGCCCTGACGCCTCCTATACAACACTACATATAAAGTATTAAATAGTAGTAAGTAAACGTTAGCTATAATTTAGGTAATGATCATTAATATATGAAATATTATTATATAAAGTACAATCGCGAAGAGAGTCTCGAGATTCAATGGTGTTCAAGTCCCATTTTTATCTTGATTAAAGCCTATCGTAAGAAATAGGATTACAAGACGTTAGTCATAAGGTGGTTACAGGACAGTTTTAGTTTAGCATAAAATGTCATTAACAGCATCTCCGTTAAAACCAATTTTCTTCTTATGTTGATAATTCCATGGAGTTAAAAATAAAGGAGGGGAAACAATAATAAAAACTAAAACATAGATTAAAAGTCAAATTAACTAGGAAATTATTGCTACATGAGCTACATTATATTGATAAGTACGTAAAATAAATATGCGTAATACTGATACAGCATAATTATTGTTTCCCAAATAGCTTTACACAGTGTTTCTCAACAGATCCATATAAGCTTCACATTTTTGTAGATTGTTGAAAAAGCATGGAGAGCGAAACATCCGTTGGAAAGAGTACATATCCAAATACACATTGCACGTTAAAAGATCCCTACCCTGCAGGTCCTTTGCCTTAAATAGTACTTCCTCCTGCTTTGGTCACAAGCTTTTGTTCAAAATTTATAGGAATCGCGAGATTAGAATGATATATTCTTGTACTGAACATTTATCTTTTGCTACACGGTAAATAATTATTAGTTAACATAATAATGTAAAAACTTATTGGAATGGTAAATTTAAATTTGTAGTTAAGTTTTGGAATTTATCTCGAAGGAAATATTTCAATGGTTCATAAAGTTCCGTCTGGAAGATCTCAACTTCGGGTATCCTTCGCATTTTACGACAGATGTCCACGTCCACTTCGATTGCTAGGATAGCCACGAGGAGGAGAGCGATAAGAACACATGCGAGACAAACGAGAAATATTTTCCAGACCGACACTAACATATTAGGACGTGACTTCAACTGTCCAGGAACCACCAGACTGGATGACTGGTTGATTCTGCTCTCTTTTAATCTATCGTCCATGAGACCCATGCCCTCAGATGCGTCGTTTCCATGATAAACTTGATCGAAGGCTATATATATACATACCATTCAAAAATATTAATCAATTTTCATCACATATTATAAATATTATTATCCTGGAACAAACCAAGCACCATCGCAAAAAAATTTCCCTTTAGTTTTTTTTTATCACTGCCACCTGCAGCCTTCCCAAGCAAGGCTAGGAAACAGAGCAAGCATATCAATTTGAAACAATGATGCATAAGAACAATGAACATTCATTATATGGCAAACATAAAAAAAAACAATAAAAGCTCATAAAAGCAATGTTAAAAGATCAACTTGAGTCAAATATATTTTCATGTTATTGCTACAATTAATTCTAGTTCCCGTTTGTTTCCACTAAACTAGTCCTTCACTTCACACTAAACTATTTTCCTACAGTGCAAAAGTTTTAATGATTCCCTACATAGCATTAGTACCCGAACTTTACAACGCTTCATCTACACAACTAATATTATTGGACAAGGCTAAAGTTTAGTATTTATTTACAAACCCATACCCAATTTACTGTTAAGTATTTAAAACCACACTAAATCATAAGTCCGAGAGTAAATAAGAGGCTTAAAGATATGGAAAAACCCCATCCACTTGCTATTTGAGCGATCATTCAGCGGATCTGTTAAGCATATACGACTATTGACTGCTCCAATAATTATTATTGTTACTCTTACTACTATCAGTCAGTACGAAGTAAACGAGACAGTGTTAGACAAAATTATTTACAAGAGCATTCCCCAGCCCCTAATTTTGAGAAACATTGAAGTATAGGAATGTTTAACCGCAGAACACAACCTACCTAGATGATTCTCCACATTTTTAGACTCTACAACCTGCTGCTCTACAACACAAGGAGAAACATCAACCCCTTCAGGAGGAGTCCTCTCAGGACTTGCTTCCTGATTTAGTTCATTTTGCATCACCTCCTCTGTCGTCACTGATTTTTTCTTAATCGGTGCTCTGGCTACTTCCGTAGTTGGAGAGGTCTTATCAACCTTATCACTGTCCCCTATAGACTCTACTACATCATCTTCTACACATTTAAGAAAAAACAAAAAAATAGGGTCAACGTTATACGGGTGGTCAACACAATTTTTCAATGAACTAAAAAAGGGTTGCTGTAATCAATGGCAACCTTATAATTTCCGTAGGAATACAAATAAAATAAAATTGGAGGTGATTAAGCAATGGATAATAGTTTTGGTTCATGCAACATGAAAGGAAAGACTTGTGTTTTATTTAACACTTACCTTTGTCCTCAACACGAGGTGAATCTTCTTGTAGAGTTTCCAATAAGGGGAGCGTGTGCTCAGGACAGTAAGGAGAAGACAATGTTGACAGAGGTAAGGAAGTTGACGAACCTAACGTGCCCATTGCTCCTTCCAATCGAGTACTTTCGTGCAAGGGAGCTGAATGATTTGATCGGGGTAAACTTCCGTAACCTAATTATTTTTTTTTATTTGTGAGGGATAATCATATTTGTTTTGTAGAGTGAAAAGGACAACATCGATGACAAACATGTTTTTACTACATCAAAAGCTATATAATTAAAGTGATTAAAAAAGAGTCATCATTTTTACCTGTCTGCATTGGACTATGAGGCAAACTTCTAGTTTTGTTCCGCTGTAAAGAGCGATATAATGGCGTTCTTTGAATTGCACCATCAATAGCTCTTAAAGGCCCGGGATCTTCTAAAATCTCTCTTTGTACTCTACCGGAGTACCGGAATTTCGATCCGAAAAACAATCCCCCACCACGAACAGCCGAAGGAATTTCATTGGAGCAACCACAACTGAAGCGATAAAGAAATACATTCCTTAGCTTTTTTGCACTTTAAAGACTCCATTATTTCAAAAAAACAACACAGGGGTTCTGCAACTTACTTAAAAAACAAACGCTGCTCTACAGCACACCTCCAAAGATATTTACACGAACTCGAAGTTTGACACTTAAACCCAACAGTTTCTTTTTTCTACACAATCATCAAACCATGGAGATTTAATTTCACTAGAGGTTCATCTTATTGAGATTACTACCAGAATCTACTACGTGATAAATTACTGGGATGAAACTAACTTTAGTCCTGGCATCCTCAGCAATGGAAAGGTGAATGATAAACATTTTGGCCTCGTAGTTGAGCTTTGTAATTTGTGTCCATTTAAAGTGAGTAGATTTTCTGGATCCTTGAAAAGTACTGATCCCAGTGTGATTAATTCCTAAATAGACTTGTTCCCCTTGCTGGTCCTGTGTGGCAGGTGGGAGGGAAATTCCGTCAAAATTAGTTAGTATTTTCAATCATCAACCCATTACTTACGTTAGGAAACTACTTCACGCATGCAATTCAATTTTAAGTTGCAGAGCTATTAAACTTGCACAAGCAATACAAAAACACTGGTTTAAAATAATACGAAAAAATTATGGATCGTGGGAGACCAATCTTATTGTACTGAATCAGGAATAAAACGTAAATAAAGCCAAAATGAAATCATCAATCAAATTAAATGCAAAAAAGCTTATATACTTTAACGGGATGAGGGTCCACCCCATAAGTATCTAGTGTGGCAGCTTTCTTTAGGAACAAAATATCAGTTTCCGACGGTGTAAGTCCTTTTAACTTTTGGTGCAACTCAATGGCTTTCTCCTCTAGTTGGGGGGACTGCCTTGAAACTAACTCATAATCCCCCGCGTAGTTGGCAAGGTGAACCTCCGGGTCATAATCGCCGAGCTCCGCTATAAAAAAAATTAGCAGTTTCCTTCATCAATACTAATTCATTATCAATGCGACTATGAGGGTTGAATTAAAACAGCATATATCAAGCATTTATAGCATTCTTGCTAATTTAGTAAATAATTATTTGCTTACATTGAAGTATAAATGACGCAAGTGTGGCCATATCAGACAGTGTGGAGTATAAACGGCCATGAAGAATATCACGCCTCAACTGAAGAACAAGTTGATAACGGCTCACTTCTTCCTTCAGTAACATTGGATCACTCGGGTAGAATTTGAAACGCAAACATACGATGTAAGGCTGTATCTCTGCATAAAACACAAATTCTGTCCATTCAATTAATGAATTAGTTCTGACTTATATATTTCCCAGCAACTTCTACGAGTTGATAAATATTTAGTGCATATGCTTTACACATTCAACTTATAGAATGTTGAAACTTATTGCTATTTCATTCTCCTAGGTAAGTAGTTCACATAAACTATCTTTCCTCATAATATCAATATAATTATTGTGCTAGAAATTGTTTAGCGTTACATCAAAGGAACGAGGTATGTAGCACGTTTTTAATATCAAAAGAAAGCTACAAGTTATACTGAATACCACGTACACTTGATTTTTGTCAACTATTCTAAATATGATGGGAGAGAAATTTTTTTGAATTTTCAAGTCATGTGAAAAAATGAGTTTTCAGCCACACATATTTTTTCACGGAAAATGATATTCTACGCATATAAGGGACTGAGCGGAGGATTAGATTTTTATAACAACATAATCTTAAAAGACAGAGACATCACAGAAGGAAAAGCTGTTGTTGTAGATTGCTTGAGCTGAGACTCCGCATTAATGAATATTTTATCCTTTATGTCACACGATCCGCACTCAAGCACTCATGGATTAAGAGCTTCTACAAGATTCTATGAAAATATTCCAAAAGGAAGAGCAAACAACGGCAAGAGGATTACACAGACGATTATACGTATTTTTAAGGCCCGTCATGTACAAATGGTGATGAGTCATGTATATAAAGGGATAAAAAATTACTACTACATACTACATCTTATGGGTCATTTATATATAGGCTGGGTTATACAATTTACAACAAACAAGGGAGTCATTGAAACATATACATTCATATCCATGAGGGATCCACACAGACAATTTTCACTTTATCACACATCTGTTACTTTTAAGTTGCTAAAATAAAATCTAAATTAACTACCGTCCTAATTGTGTTGTAAATGCGTGTACACCCTTAACACCAATCTGACTTGAAACTCCACATTTTCTTTTATGTTATAGCACCCTAAAAAAACATTATGTCATAAAGGTAGGTTGAACGAAAAATCCTACCTTTCAGTTGCTTCACAATAGACTTTCCCAGGTTCAACCAATGCTACAAAAATATAGAAAAAAAACCGGATGTGAGTCAGTGAGATGTGATCAGTCAGTTCCAGTTGAGATCTAACATATGATAAATTATACGTTCCGCATTTTACTCACCCTCTGCTTACTGGTGTCAACATAGCGTAGTCCAAAATAGTCTTTTTCCGCAATATTTAATTGCCGGCATATGTAATCTACTAGAAATTGGCCTTTATGGTGGGGCTATGAAAAAAAACAAAATAATAACGATTACAAATTTCTCTTCGAGTAAAAACCACGGAAATTATTTGTCAGCATTTAACACAACACACCGAACAACCGCAGTACAACGGAACACCCAATACAATGCAACATTCTAATGCGAGTTTCACTTTTTAACAGGAATTTCTACTGCACTTCAAATTTATTAACATGTTTAAATTCGATTAATAAAAAATAAAAAACTTACTTGAATATCCACCTGAAGTACTTCATTATCATCAAGTAGTCGTATAGTGACCTGTTGGCCGGATCTGATGTCGCTCTTACTATTCCTACGAATCATGGTTTCTTCTGTCGACAAAAGGAAACAACACAAAACACAATCAACGAACGAGAGATAAAATAAGACACGCTCCTGTTCCTTCACTTCCTTTCTGCCGACTGAATATTTCACTCCCTCAACCAACTTATTCCTCCTTCACTACAACCTTACGCATACAATAGAGGCACTATAACGCGTACAGAGTGAAAAATTGGAGCCAGAGAATCTGACAAAAAGTCAACAATCAGTTGACCTTGAGCCAACTAAACCACAAGAGTTGAGCAGAGAGAACGTGGGGCAGTAGACATTCAGCAGCATCAGAGTCAAAAGCAAGAAGGGATGGGAAAAAACTAAATTCCCAAATTCTTAGTCTCTTATATTCCTATAATATAATAATAATAATATATACAAAACTTTGTTTTTTTATTTCTGTCACATATAAGGTTAGCCCCCCAATCATATACATACATATACGTTTAATAACAATGGGGTAAAAAAAAGTACTAAAACCTACACACTCCTCACATTATAAGAGTTTTGTTTTATAGAGAAAAAGGCAAAAGTCATTCCGCTTATTATTTTTGCAGTTCAATTTAACAACACAGTCAATTTTACTATTATCTCTCACCCAAAGTACTTACTTTCCAACTTTGCATTTGTTTTTTTTGTGACTATGTGGCTGTGTTTATTTCTTTTAAAAAATTGCCTTCAATTCCACACATTTTTTATCCTACATACATACATTAATTCATTTGTGTGGTTTCACCATATAGAATAACTTCTAGCTACTATGTCATATATTAAATATTTAATGAATGTGAAGCCACGGCTGCCACACACATTACTACTATTGTTCACGCAAGTGATATTACCATCATAAAAAGCTTCACATTCCCAGCCTCCTTCTTCTCCATCATCTATAAAGCTACACATTTTTTAATGACTTGTATTCCTAATAATTCCCCATCTCACGTCTCTCTTTATCTCATTAAATAGCAAACACCGATTGGAAACAACTGAGAAAAAAACGCTACCTGTAACAATATTCGAAATTATCCTCATTATCATTCCGTAAAGTACCCCTATACTACAACGTTACCATAATAAACCAATGACCTTTGAACTTATTCTCCTTATCATTATAAACATACACTCCATAATCGTATAACTGATAAATAAAAAATGACGCCTTCTCCCAAACAATCTGATCCTATCAATTATAGGAGATTGTTTGTAAATAAACAATCATTATCTCTTCCTCCCTTATTTCTCACTCCATACCAAGCCAATTCCCTTTCAAAATAACAAATACAATGTCACTATACACCTGAAATATGGCTCACTTAATGAATCAACCCTCCAATAATTTTTTAATTTAATACTAGGCAAATTTTTGAAAATTCACAACTTAACAGCTTATAAGTTTGTTCCTATACATAAAAATAGCATGGAAGTAAGCAATTATTTTCAATATAACGACCGATAAGAATTACACTGACGGGGAAAAATTCAAAGAACCTCGTAAATAAAGACAACGGAAGTGTAAATAAAAAATTAGGAGAACCTTCCATCTTTTTTTATAACATCTTCTGACACATTTGGCTCTCGTGTTATAAGGAAGGAGAGTGAGTGCTTGCTTGGAACGGATGAAATTAAATCTTAAAAGAAAATAACCAGAAGACGGGGCTATGAAACAAACTGAATAAATAAACAATGAGTAAAAATAAATTTTTTAGGGAGCAGGAAAAAACCAGGACCGGATCAAGAAAGACACGAAAAGACGATCTCCTACAACTTTTTACAACAAATCAAGCGTCAGATCCCTGGAAATAAAAATGATTTAATCTCCAAGGTCCATCGCGTCTGACTCATCCCTTGACTTAACAAATTACCATATAATTATCACAGAAAATAATAATTATATAAAACCATCAATTAATTATTACTACCATTTAAGAAGCGAACAATTATTGTGACAGAAGAAGAGACTTACAAAAAATCCGGAAGATTAACTGTGATGAGAATTGGGCAGTATTTGTAGAGAGAGATGAAAAAGATTATTTCACAAGATGACAATTTCCATGATGCCTTGAAATTTCACCGAGATATGAAGAGGAAGATATGACAAGATGTGATGGTCTGGTTTTTTTGGAACTCTTGCTTATTGAGAGATGATGGAAATGGAAGGAGAGTGGAAAAAATTCCCCGTCACTTCCAACACAAGTCCAGGGAAGTGCCCATTGCACTTGGGAGCTACAAGGTAACATGAGGATACAAGAGTTGAGGATCAAATTAGAAAAAAAATTCACATGTTTTTTTACCAGCTTTCAATACTATAATGAAAAATCAATAGATTATCGTCACATTAAATTCAATATTTAATTTCTCACGTACCGACTTCAATTGATGTATGGCGCTTGGGGAGGAAGGAGTATAGGAAACTGTCCCTGCTGGCGTTCCGGGCTGGATATGAAAATTTCTCCAGGCTTCTCCCTTCTCAATCAGAGCTCCGTCTCTAGCCAACAAAATGTCATCACAAATTGCTGCAAATCTGTGAGTAAATGTAAAATTATTTGTAACTTGAAATCCATACGATTCCAGAATTTTTTTAATAAATTTATTACATTTGGACAGTGCATGCTAAAATTATTAACGTTAATTTAACATCTTTTAGGTCCTTAATGTAGGTAAATTTGACTGCCCATCCTTTCTGTCTCATTTCAACTTCCCTTAATTTCATTGAACTGAAACGTTACATAATTTTCCAGCAGATTCTGACAAAATGCTCCTACTGTTCCTGAAAGGGTTTAAACATTTCTGACAATTTTTCCCATTTGAAATTTTAGTTGTGAGAAATTGTCATCATTAATAATTAATAGTATTTTAAAATGCTATAAAAGTCAAATAGGAAAATGCATTTAAAAGATCTCATTCAACGTCTATAAAAACTTTATTAGGTTGAAGCATGTTTGTATCATTCAAAAAAGTAGAGCAAATTGGAAGCAACAATAAATTATTAGGAGACAAGGTTCATCACAAGCAAGAAGAATTTCTTCCTGCATAATTTAATAGAATTGGATGAAAGTTTGCGAAAAGAGAGACTAAAGGAAAGTAGTTGGCCATAGAAGTTAGAAGGGCCAAATCTCCGTCTGGAGCCGCCAAGAAAATTTCCAGTTCAAACGGGTATATTCATTCATTCCAAATAACTAAGCTCAAATCTATGGAGCCAAGAAGAGCCAAGACAGGACACACCTGCTAGGGATTATTGTACCGGTTTTGCTGTATAACAATTGAAAACAAAGGAATCAAACGCTTAAACGTGGCAATAATTTTGGGTACAAGTTTCCGGGCTTAAAAAAGACTGGTAATAAATTTTATTACAACATTTTAATATTTGGGATTTATTAATAATTATTATTGATTTCTGGTGGGACTCGGGGGAGAATAGTAATTTTTGTACTGAGTTATCACACGTTAATAAAGAAATAATATTAATAATAATTAAGAATGTTTAATAATGTGTGAATATTTTTCTAGGTATTTAAAATGGGCAGCTCAAATAATGTTCTGGAGTCCATCCAATATACACGTGGTTCCTTCAGAGTCCTGGACCAGTTGAAAGTTCCTCATGAATTAGTCTACAGAAAAATAGAGTCGGTCTCGGATGCAGTGGATGCCATCAGAACAATGCAAGTCCGGGGAGCCCCACTGATTGCTATGGTTGGTTGCTTAAGCGTGGCCGTGGAGCTTCACAATGGACAGACGGACCTCTCGGACAATCAACTCCTCCTCAGCTATCTGGACGAGAGAATAAACTCATTAATTTCCGCACGACCAACTGCCGTCAACATGAAGAAGGAAGGGCAGAAACTTTTGGTACAAGCTAAAGCATGGAGTGCTGAATCTGATGACAGTTCTCTCCTGAGGTCAAGGTACGCTCTGAATAAGTTGTATTAATAATTATGTACGTACATAAAAGAAATAATAATATCACACTGTTTTTTTAACAATAATTTCATTTCCCATGCATAGAGTAATAGAATACTGCGAAACACTCCTTCAGTTAGATCTGGCGGATAACATTGCAATAGGAGATGTAGGGGCAACTGCAATTCTTCTGAATGCGGGAAAGCTAACGGACGGAAAGGCAATTGTACTGACCCATTGTAACACCGGTTCTTTGGCAACTTCTGGGGTTGGGACGGCTTTGGGTGTAATACGTGCATTGCGTCAGAAGGGGAAATTAGGTTAGACAGTTGTTTTGGAATGAATACGACATTGGATGAAAACTGAACGTGGGAATTTTTCTCACACTTTTTATAAAAGTACTTATGTAATTATTATTGTTTTGTCGAATGGCAGAGCATGTCTTCTTCACTGAGACCCGTCCATACAATCAAGGAGCTAGACTTACATCATTTGAGCTTCTTCATGAGAATATCCCTTCGACATTGATTTGTGATTCCGCGGCTTCATGGCTCATGAAAACTCGAAATGTGTCTGCTGTAGTTGTGGGTGCGGACCGAGTCACGCGAAATGGTGACACGGCCAATAAAGTTGGCACCTATCAAGTAATAAGTTGGATCAATTTGTTTTAACAACTTCGATATGATGTAGAGAGAGCTAACCTGCTGGGAGCTATAATTACTAATTCCTTTATGGATTTTCACAGTTGGCGGTGGGAGCTAAAACTCATGGTGTTCCATTTTATATCGCCGCTCCATTTTCCTCCATTGATCCTACAATTGAAAGTGGGGATGAGATTGTGATTGAGCAGAGATCCGCTGATGAGGTGACATCTATAGGAGGGGTTCGAGTAGCTCCTCTGGGTATGAAGGAATTTTTGTGTTAACGAAATATATTTATAAAGTAAAATAATAAAATAGTGGGTTTATTGTGGAATTTGCTTGTAAGTTTTGTTATCTATTTTTGAATGGTTTCAGGTGTATCGGTATGGAATCCGGCCTTTGATGTGACTCCAGCAGACTTTATCACTGGGATTGTGACTGAAAAGGGTTTATTTACTCCAGCAGAGCTTAAAACCAAATTGTAAATCAATTTGTTTCTTATAAATACCACATTTGGTGGGTGTTTCTTCTCGGTTACTATTTTGAAATTAAAGAATCTCTTCCATGACGATCACAAAACATTGAACAATAGTTTATTATAATGTTAATAATAATACATTTCGAGCTTATTGAACAACTTGCTTAGTAGTAGGGAAATTATGCATCGCTATTGAAATAATCATGTTTACATGTTTTACACATGCCAGACATCGTGTCAGTTAAATTTGTCCTCAGTCAAATGTGTTTGTCACCTCGGTTTATCACCAAAATTTAGGCTACATTGTCTAAAATTGTGTTACATGTGTCAAATTTTGCATTACATAGCGTCAATGAAGGATTCCACAAGGTCCAACCTACCACTATCCTCAAATTTTGATTGGGAGCTTTGATATTTTTTTTAAATTCTCATTGAATCTTTATGATTGCAATGAAATTTTATATATGTGAATAAAAACATTTTGACAATCCTAAAACTTTGATTGGGCACTCTAATATTTTTTCAAAATGTTTGATTCCAATGAAATTTTTTCTGTGTCAATCAGTCACTAAACGACGGGGGGGGGGTATAAGGGGTACAGTGTACCCCCATCTAAAACCCAGGGGGTACAAGCATGTAGTCTGTACCCTCCAGGAATTTGAAAAGTTGATGAAAAATGTAGATTTTTACTCCATTTTCCAACAAAATTTGGAATTATATCTTCAAATTGTACATGTTTTCTCAAAAATGCCGCCAATTTCCCCAAAATTCTAAAATCATCCATTTTTATCGAAATTCTTTCACGAAAGAGTAACCTTTCCGCACGAAACACCTGTTGTGTTTAAAATTCTATTTCCGGAAGGTACATCTCATGGCTATGTATCCCCCGCTCGTGACTTCGTGGTATAGTGCCTGATGTCAATTATACACCTGCGGTGCTCTATCGCAGAAGCACCTCTTTATATGGGGTGCCATCAATCATTACGAAGCGACGATTTTCTTATTTCAATCAATATTAGCTCTACTTGTGTGAAGCTACTTGTGTGAAGTTTTATGATTTTGCATAACACCAATTTTTGGAAAAAATTCATTCATCCGGAAAGTATTCCCAATTATTGTGATATTTTGAGTATAGTCGTTCAGAATTAATTAACATATGTATGAAAATACAAATGTTTACGTACATATATGTAATTTAAGTATCGGTGTTTTTGAGTGTTTTGTTATATATTTACGTTTCGCGCAAACTATACCGTTTTTTATAAAACAAAATCTGGCAGCTTTTGAAAAAGCACGCTTTACACACCGCATTGCACTACACCATACACATGTACCAATGCACACACGTTATTTCATTTCATACAAAGAAACCCTCGTCATTACTAATAACTCACCTCCCTTTTTGGACGATAAAACTGTCAACCATCTTTCGATTCCCGGGAACACCTTGTGAACAGGCAAGTATACAATCGTTTTGTCATCTCGACCGTTAAGCCCATCCCTAACTGTAACCTCTTTCATTCACTTCATCACTTCCACCTTCACAGCTATATGGGCAACCTTCGCTGATCCTGCTTTGAAAAGTAAAGCATTTCTAACTTTTCCTGCGTTTATGCACAACTTACTTCGCCCGTGGAATATACCACAAAAACCTACACTACACATACTTTTTGTCTGTTCAGCTTAAATTTACTTTTCCCCAATACAAAATTGTCAAATACTGCAACATTTAACTAACCCTTACTACCACTTATTACTGCCCCACCGTAAATTTTTAACCGAAATTCCTTTACCTATACAGACGCTCATTTCACCTAACCCAGCTTATATCACTCGCTTTTGACTGCATCCATCTTCTTCAATACAATTTCGCATGTAAATTACAAAAGAATGCGGCCACCTTTTGAATCCAGCCTCTTCCAGCTTTGCTCATGCGTATACTCCAACTAAAACGATGCGTTTTTTTTCAAAAATACCGGTAACATTCTCGTCTTCACTTTTTCATTTCTACGGCCTTCACCACTTCTTCATACAGTTGTCTCACTGAGCCGCGACTTTTCAAAAGAAGTACACGCGCTTGTGTGCAACGTCTCGATAAAATTATTTTAAGATAATTACTTGTAATTCCCATATCTCCCACAGCGTAGATGGGTAACGATGAATGCGATAGGTATATCGGTCTGAAGTCACTTAGGGACTGCGACTAATTTTGGCTATACGAAACTCGCCAATTACGACTTTCTTCTTCATCTATGCTCTATTCCCTGTTAGAGTTACATTTTTATTCTTTACATGACGGAATAATTGCAACGACACCAATTACTTCCTCCTGGCTTTATCTTATTATTATTATTTATTTATCTTTATTACTTTTATTCCATAATCGTCACTCAATAACAAATTTTTATCATACTATCAAGTCTTCGTAATTCCACAATAGTATACTAGTTTTTCATCTATATACACACAGATTCCACATCAGCTCGTACACCAATGTTATTCATAAAATACGAATCCATTACAATAAAAGTACACCTCAATGGAGCACAACCATGGAAGACGGGCAACGACAAAAGGTGTAGGAGATGCAACTACAAGAATGAAACCCTCCCCCATGTGCTTAATATGTGTAACCCTTTCCTTCACCACTACACCCTCCGCCACAACGAGATAGTGGCGCGCGTAAAAAAGATGACGATCGGGAAGAGGCATTGCGTCCTATCGGAAAATCAGAATGCGATAGGCACACAGTCTCGACCTGACCTGGTCCTCTTGGATAATACCCAAGGAAGCAAGAAGGTGTACGTAGTTGATGTGACCATCCCCTTTGAGGACCGACCCAAAGCTTTGGAAACTCCCCGTAAATTTAAGAGCGATAAGTATGCTCATTTAATCCCCCTATATCCAGCTCAATACCCAGATGCAAAAGTGAGTGTCGAACCTGTGGTGATAGGTTCCCTTGGATCCTGGGACCCTAAAAATGATAAATTTTTAGGCAACTTATGTTCTAGGTCTTATCTTAAATTAATGAGTGGTCTAAGTGTATCTGATGTTATTAAGTGGAGTCGGGATATTTATACGGAATTTTTATCAAAGCGTAGACAATTCTAATAATCATGATGATGTATGTATACACTAAGCTTAATATGAATCATTTTGTACAAAATGTATCATGAACAGAAACTGTAAAGAACAAGAACAACCAAACATTTTTAAATAAACTCTGTTCTTATTAGCTTGGTCTCAATAATTCTTCTACGGTGATTCTCCCCATACGGCGATTCAAGCATAATTGTAACATTTACCGTCTCGCCTTATCCTTACTTCACCTGCTCTTAAGTAAAACCTCATTCATAACTATCATAAACTACATGCAATTTACACATTTTATTCCATACATGCAAGTAACACCAATAATAATATTATTTCTCCTATGGTGCCAGGAATACGAAGCTTATTATGTACATACTATCAAACATTTTTACTACAAAACAACAAACACGTTACAAAAACTTATTTTCGCCTCGATTTCTCATGTGGGCAGTCATTTCATTTCCAGGACAATAACCTTCCCCTTCCGATTAATTTTCAGCCCTCTATACACACACACCTGTCCATTATATTGTGCGTCCATTAATTATCCTAAACGCCGTCATCAAAACTTCAGGTTGGCCTTCACCTTCATCGCCTTCACTTTCGTCATCGTCCTATAGTACAGTTCCACTCGCGTCGTCATCTTCGTCATCGTCGGTATCTTCTTCGTCCTCGTCTCCCGTATCGTACTCATCCCTCAATGGATGCCACCACCCCTACACACAGATCATAAAACAAATCTTTATTGCAAGTATATTCCCCATACTTCATCTACAGTATTAGTTTCTTCGGGTCATGGGCGAAAGCCTCAGGACCTTCAATAAATGCGTACACACATATTTTTTAACATGTGCAGTCCTACCTCTTTACCCTCGTTTTATTCCAGGCATGATGATGTATTAAACGACGATCTATGGCTGCGACTTCTTTCAAATCAGCCGTATCTTGCAAAAGAGGATATTAATTCTTCTTCATATGTGTATTCTACTTCTTTTCCACTAAATTCGGGTTTTTCAGTACACCAGGATTTTTCTTGTGTGCCTCAACGTGTTTTTGAAAATACAACAATCTCTTGAAAAGCTCTTTGTCACACATCGGACAAAACTGCCCTAGCATTCTTCCACTGCCTGCTTCTTCTTTCACAGTCTTACTTGGCTCCTTTTGTTTTTCTTCGGGCTTTCGCTTTACCGCTTCTTTCATTTTAGTCTAGTCTTTTCGATACCTTACTCAACAAAAAAAACAATGACATACACCCCTTACTCATTCCCTACTTCGTCAACTTCACTTCCAGCATTTAACTTGTTTCAAAATCTATAAATAATCATGATTAAAACCGCTACCATGTACTAATACCGTGCTCATCTACTCTCATTTTCACCAACAACGAGGAAACTTAAATCTCACCCACAATTTCCATAATTGCTACCACCACAACACACTTACCTTCCCCTTCTAGCTCCGGAGTTGTGGTTTTTTGGGATTTTTCAGTTTTGTGAAATAAACTTTGAACACATTGCTCCACGCGGGTCATTATCTCCTATTAGCAGAATTTGAAGGCCAATCGCTATTATCCAATTAATCGCGATTTTCCAAAGTGTTGAATTGGAATAATCATCGGTATTTATACTAACAACACTCCAACCAGGTAGCACACTGGAAGCTGACACCGCGTTAAAGCTAAGGGATAATTCTCCCCTTCTTGTTGGAAGGGTATCAGAAGGACCAAGTACAGGGTTGTTGATCGAAGAATATGTAATGGGTTACTTTTCCGATATGTGAATGTGAAAAACCTTTTTTACTGGGAATGTGTTGCAATGCTGATGAGTTTGTAGTACTGACCAAGAGATAGATGTTTCAAAAAAATACTTCAAAAAATTTAATTCGAAACTTTTTCCGTTTTGTAGCATTTTTTGATTTTCAAAATATTGAAAAAAGGTGGTCTGGGAATAAAAAATTCTACAAAATGGAAAAAGTTTGGTCAAAATTGGCTTACCAGTTTTAGAGTAATTTTGGATAAACTGAAAAAACCGAAAATACCCAATAACTCCCGTGTTATGCATGTGATTGCCCTGCAACCACCACCAATGTATATCTCTTGGTCAGTACTACAAACTCATCAGCACTGCAACACATTCCCAGTAAAAAAGGTTTTTCACATTCACATATCGGGAAAAGTAACCCAATACGAACCTTGTTAGATAGGATAGCAATAGGTCTAATGGACATCGCGAACAGCCGAGAATTTGTATGGCTTTTCGACTCCTATGTAGGAGGCTCAAGTTCGGGTTCCGTTAAAATTGGAGGCGGTTGTTCTTTTACACTTGAGCCAGCAGGAGGTGATCCGGAAGGTTGTAAAATTGTAATTTCATGTATTTGCATATTAGCTAATGAAAAATCATGTTCAACTTGTCGAGTTCACGATTTCGTGTTTTGGCCAAATCACGAAGTTCCGTTTTAAAGGGTTTTGGCAAGACTGTACAATGTCCAACAAATGATGCTATACGCTTTACACATTCTCACTGGTTGTATAAACACATTTCTAGTACCGGGTTAATAAATGTGCCTTAATTGAAATCTTATTTTTATATAAAATTCACACGTATTTACGGCTTTGGCTAAAGTGGGATATTACCACATGAAATCTGCCTCAACAAAGTCGAAATTCATAGTTCAATAGTCAAAAGGAGGTTCTTCTCGAGTGAGAATGGCTGTCCTTACTACCACTTCAGGCAGGACTTAAATAATTTGAAGATTAGAATGCTTGAAGAAGGTGCAAAAACAAATTTCTAGCCGTATTTGTACGAGTGGATTATGGAATAATTTATGTCGTGATTATTTTGGTCGAGTGATGTTATTTCCATCAAATCTACAAATATTTTTTATATATTTTTTAGGGCGGCGTCAGCCCCCCAGTAAAATACCTTTGTCCGTCCTTACGTCCGTGTGTCCATCGGCACAATAACTCCAAAAATCATCGCTCCGCGATAATTTGATGCTGTCGCGTAGGGCGGCGTCAGCCCACCCCAACGTCCCCCTTCACCCC
>JAQFXU010001308.1:0-30941 GCA_034693705.1 Spatulosminthurus flaviceps | reverse complement strand
GATGGTGGTTATTTCAGCTTTGAATTAAGCAACTCGTGCGTTATTCCACTTTGATTCTCCAGCGACGATATATATATTCAGGATACAACTCAATTCTATAGATACATTCGTGCTTAAAAGTTGAATTTCTCTAACGATATCTGCATCGAGAAGATTGTCAAAGTAGACACGCAGGAATGTTACTGAACTTTTACTTGGGCACAGGTTTAAAATCTATGTATGTTTATAGGTGTTGTAGTAGAAGCCAAGTGGTGTGTAGTACAAAGTATGGGTTGGAAGTATTATCCTTTGAGTGTACTACATGTTGTATGTACAAGTAGTGGATGTATGTGTGTGTGTCGAATAGGAGATGTTGGGATCGAGGCCATCGAGAAAATCGATATGTAGAAAGAGACCAGGGAAAGGGTACGGGGTAACAGTATAGGAAAGCATTGGTGGTATATGTACTACAGGTTTTGTGCTCATGTACAAAATACCTGCTTCCCTGAGCCCATGGATAACCCTAACAAGACAAAAGAAAGTAGACGGTGAGAGTTTAGAAAATACGAGTCTTATTCTGGCTTGACTAACCTTAAAGTACAGTTGAGATGAAACACACCAGGAAGGATAACTTTTGTGGTGATGCTTGCTCTCTGTCATGCTTTTACTCCACTCTGGGTAAGATTAAGACCTATTGTTATGCATAGTACAGTTTCAGATGAGGTTAGAATAATAGAGAGTTCGGTGCTTGATGTGTTTTTTAACAAATTACTTGCTTCTATGTGTATAAATTCCTCTGCTTACCTCACATCTTAATATGTATGGTAATGTGTATAGTAGGATGGGAATTTTCACGAGTGAAACTACTTATTATTTGAAATCTTCCTCTTTCTCTCTCTGTCTCTCTCCCTCTCTTCATTTATTCATTCAGAGTATTTACTAAAAGTTTCTGCTCCTGTCAGAGAGAGATCTCTTTATATATTTTCGACTAAAGAGATTCTCTGTATTCATCCTACAACCTCAATTTACTATTCTGGTCACGATTTTCTAGCTCTCATAGTGATGTAATGCATACATTCTTCACAGATGATGAAGGTCGATATAGATAAGGGATTTTGCTCAAGGAATTCTAATTATTTTTGGAAGGAAAATTCCCAAATACATAGCAGTATTTAATGCGTAACCGCGCCTGGAGTATGAGAAAAGTTGAAAATTACTCAACTCACTATTTTTAGAGAAGTACTTAGCAATAACCTAACTTTCCTCCTTCACTGGAAGAAAATTGGATTTAAATTGCATTTATGTGGAAAACTTTCTAAATCCTATTCAAAGGTAAAAGAGAAAATTAGAATGAAAAACTATTACATACGAGCGGGAGGAATTGAATAAGGACAAAGGGAAAGTATTTCAAACAATCTTAAATAGAGCTGGCTTATCAAGTTTATTGGTACGGGCCAATTGAAATAATTCTCATACAGTTTTAGTATAATCGAAATTACGTATAAATTGTAATATAAATCGATTTAATTAATTTATGATAATTGCATTTCTACCGTAACTGTTTTTTTTAAATTAGAGTGTGTACTTTCTCACAGTAGAGGTACCTGTGAACAGTGTGAACTGTAAAAGAGGCTACAATGCAAAAGTTATTAACTTGGAATAAGCCAATTCACGGGCATCACAATTTTCTCAAAATTGAAGTAGACACTTAAATTTTTCCAACCGGATCATTATAAGTAAATCCCCCCCCCCCAAGTTCACAGTTGTTGTACACAATGGAGGGCGATTTAAGTTTTGTAATATTAGCTAAATGGAGAGATATCATTTTCAGCAGCGTGTTCTGCCTCAAAAATATTTGTGAGTGGGGTGAAAAATGAAAATTTATTGTTGTCCAATAAATCCCAGAGATTTTTGGGGGGATACCGAATATTGCACAATTTTCCATAATAACACCCACAAACCACTGTTAAACCTGGAAGGGTACAAAGGGAGTTATAATTTTCCTACTCTTCCGAGTCTCCAGAAATGTCTGGACTGATTACTGCAAATGCTTAAGCATATGCTTCAACAGTTCCGATAACCAATGACAAAATATCCATGATTTTTTGATGCCTTGTGGGCGGGGTAACATTAGACACCATGGAAAAAAGTTTTTATGAATGTTGAGATAACTAAGATGCTTATAATAATCCGTTTTGGAAAAATAAGAAATGCCTAGTTAAATTTTGGCTAAATTTGAGATGTCCGTTTATTGACTTTGAAAACTAGCTGTGAAATGGTATGAAAATGGTATACATACGATGGTATGCAGTGGTATATACGAGTAAAAATACTCGTTAGAATTGTTGACTTAATAAAAGTTGAATTCATGGGCAAATGTATTCGGTGAAGTGTTCGTGTAATTTGGACACTCGAGTCCTATTCTGGTCTTTAATTACTCTTGAATGTGTATGCTCATATGGTGAAAATATATGTGGGACCTTTTGGTAAATAAGCTTGAAGCGGATTACTGAAAGCCTTGCTCTGCCTATAGTTTCTACTTTAAATTGACTAAAATACACGCAAGTTTCACTTCTCAAGGATCTCATGCTGTGCCCTGGACAGCTGTAGTCTGGAGAGAGCTCGTACCCACAGATACATTTTCAGGGAGTTGTGGTTATAGCAATCGGGAAAAATCCTGGTTAGATGGCTGCTAGCACTTGCTTTGAAGTGCACTCCACTCGAATTTTTATGGATGACAATAATTGAGCTTTACTGCAAGTTAAAGTGCATTGGGTTAAAAAAATAATTAAGTTAACAGAGAAATAATTTCCTTAAACGTCACATTAGGGATACTAGTAAGAGGCTGAATTCCTTCTAAATTTCACCTAGAGTTCCGTGCCAAGTTTGTAACAGTCCCGGATTTTATACATTTCCTCTGAATTTCCCGGAAAATCTATGGAGCATGGGTGAAAGTACGAGATGGGAGGAGGCATTAGTGGAATTTCGAGAGTTGATGTTTTTCGTGACTTTCCCTCACTCCCTCCAATAATTGTTTTACCCTGCATCTTAAATCCAGTTTTTATTCGTTAAGCCAGACCAGAGTGCAGGAGATTCTGTAGTAATTACGGAAGCTGGAGAAGAAAGAATCATGAAGGATTTTTCACGAGCAGCAATGCAATGTTGTAAACATAATTAAGTCACACGTAAAGGTAGCAGGACTGTACTGGTACGGGCTTGTACCATTCACGTCATAAAACGCTTTTTTCAACCAAAATCTCAGTCCTGTTTGGCACGAATTCACCTCTTAATGGAACATAATTGACTTTGGCAGCATTTCTTTCTTATTCATAGGAAATATATACAGTTCTAAGAGCCATGACAATTGTCAATGGTCCACCGAGTCATGGACTACTTGGACTTGGACCAATCACTTCAGTTTTACTGATGTTGTACTTAAAGTCTTTCCATTTTTCTAACATCGTGGATTCAATTTTAACACGATTTGAAGAAATTCATGGGTTTTACATACTTAACTTTGTACTCTGAATTTAGTATGGTGATGGGAGGATTTGAGTAGGGAGAGATTGTAGCTTCTTTAGTCTCATGAGAGTCTTCCAATGGGATTTTCTTTCTCACCATTTGCTCAAGAATTTGGATCTTGAAGGTTCTCTAAATCCTCTTAAAGTCCTTATATGTACATACATGTCATTGCTCGTCTTTTAGCTTTTACAAAGTAGTTTCGAAGGAAATACCCAGTTGTCACATATAGTTTCCACTCTCAAGACCACTTTTCGATGAATACAATAGTACAAACCTGGCAGGGTAATTTCCTTTCAGCCAAAGTTGTTTTAATGTAGTTAGGTAAAGTATCTCTGTCGTTTGGATAAGATCATTTTGGGGAGCTCCAGACCTGCCTATTAATATCGACGGTTTTAATGTAAATGTCAGTCATTCTTTACGAAAATGGTAACAAGGTTTGGAGTTGAAACTAAAAGTAAATCTTTGAGAATTCACAGACTCCATTATCCCAAGAGTTGAAGCTTTTTGGGCAGGGAAAAATATTATGAATCTGTCCTTTTTATTGGAAACATTGAAGAACTTGAGTACATATGCAGGTGCCGTTGGTTGACTCGGACGTTACAAATCCTCTGACTGAGCTGGAAATCCCATCTAAAGTTTTATCTCACCTCTTCGTGTAATTCATTGGTTGTTACTCTTTATTAATCTAACAACCTACAAATGGTACACGGTTCTCGGAGTAGAAAACTAATCCCTAATAAATTAGCCTACTTCCTTGACCTAGTTTTCCTCAATTCGGTATTATATCTGAGGTTCAAGCACTTCAAGCGAATATTTCATAAGCTGTTGAGCCCAATAAATGATTTGATTAATTAAAATCTAATCTAATTTTTGTCCATGCCTGATTTAATAGTCAACCCCTCAACCGACAAGGTTCCATTGAAAAAGCCTTTGGCTTCCAAACAGCATGTTGATTTTGAGATGGCAACCCTTGAAGTTGTTCACGTCATTGGACTTGATAGCTTTTACTGCATGTTCATTGTTTTCGGGATGAGCAGCTCCTTTTAGTGCCGCCTCTTTTCACTGGTTTTTAAAGTACCAATAATGATTCCATAGAAAAAGGACTGCGACGTTGACATTGTTCATTGTGAATTTCATCCATGCTATAAAATTGGTGAGCCTATGTAAACTATACTGTCCCATATATAAGTCCCCTGTATAAGTCAAATGGTCAAGAACTTGTTGTTTTTCCTACAACAAATAATATCATTGTAAGTTCAATTCCCTCCGTTGTGGCAACATGGGAATCGGAGCAGGGTGTTTAAATGTTGGAAGTAAATACACCCGCAGATTCCACTTGGTATCGTTCATTCATGCAAACAGGGGAGGCTAACCATGAATCTAGAAAACTTTACACGAGAGATTGAATAAATAAAGTTCACTGGGCTATATTTTCCTTATTACTTAGCTATTTTGTAAGGAGTGTTATTTTGAAAAGTAGGCAAGCCGTGCCTGGGGATCCTTCCAGCTTGGTTTCTTAAAATACCAATAGGAAGCTAAATTTCCGTTCTGAGAGAAAGATACAGGAGAGGAAGTAGAAATGTATTCAGGGGGTGCGCATATATTCAAAGATGTAATAAACTGACAGAAATCGGAGAGGAAAGTAAGTTTCTAGAGAAAATTCTGACAGTAAAGCGGCCTGAATCTGTAATTTATTACCAACGTCAAATATATTGGCAAATCCAATTATTCCAGATTCCTCTGCAATCCTGTGGAAACACGGAAGTGTAAGAGAAAACCTGATTGAGCTTCTTTTCCACCAGATTAAAAATATCTACTTCATTTAAGTGCATCCTCTCTCTCTCTCTCTCTCTCTCTCTCTCTGTAAATTGTATCGGATGCTATTTGCCCGGGATCAAAGATTTCCTCATTTCAAGTTTGAAAGCATATAATAATATTGCCAAGGGGTAAAAGAAAGGAACTTTTAAGCCTTATTTAACTTGATGAGTAAAAATATGTATATGAAAATAATATATGTGAATTTTACTAGAAGGGAAATTTGATGTTCCTTTCGTGTGTTGTTGTCCGCCCCCATTGGTATTAAATCTTCATCGCTACCTGTTTTTCCTGGAGGAAAATATCTATACTACTTGCCTTTATTGCATATTCAGCTCCTGCGGGTAACGGATGTCCGTCCAGAAATTTCCCCAACCCATTTTCGTTAGAGATAATTAAAATGAAATGTGAAACGAAAAATGAACTTGAGCTAATTTGATATGGGTAGAGGTTACAGAGACCACGAGAGAAATGTATTTCTGACGTTAATGAATGCAGGATCTAGTGTTACAAGTTTTATTCGGTAGGTTAGGGCCTTGTGACAAATAATTGGACAAACCTTATTGATTTATTTCTCATTTAGATTTATGTACCTTCATAGCATGGGTGGATTCAGAATATTTTTTCTGTTTTTAATTTATGTGAGATGCAATGTAAATTCTTTTTTTTCAAATTGACGTTCTATTTTTAATGCTTGCGGGTACTGTGGTAAAAATATGTGCACTTAATAGTATTAGCAAAATTACTTGCGAATTTTTCTTTTTACCGTCGTATGAACTACATGAACTATCACTTAATTATTGCAATGGAAAAATTTCAGAAGGGAATTCCTGGAAAGAATTTTTGCTATCCTTATTGTCAATACAATGGTACTAAAAATTTTCAAGGGAAACAAATTGTAATTCTTAGCCGTTGAAAAGTTTGAATAATGTGGAAATGGAAGTAGGGAAAATCCTTAAAGTTTATTTCTTTAAGTAGTAGATCTAGATACACTTTCGAAAATATGTAACCTTTGTAGGTTTTTATTAGAAAGCAGTTGTAAAGAGCAGCGATTTTCAAATCTTATAACCACAAGCAGTGACGCAAAGTCTAAGTTTTACAGCCATTGCACGTGCTGTAATCTCATCATGGAGGAAAGAAGATTATGCAGTGGCAGAGTTTAAATAAACGGGAGTAAAATGTAAGAACTCATAAGAAAATATACATATATTTTTCCATCTCTGCAGTTCTTTAGTTACTATTTCGAGACTTATTGAAGAATTTGGAGATTTGAGATCAAAATTTTTGCTGGAAGATTGGGATAGGTAAATTTTCCCGCGTTGACAGGATATTATAGAACTAGAACATCTTGTCACGTTAATGGCAGCCTTAAATTATGTATTGGCATGCAATAATGATGTCATGAAATTGTCATTAGAATTCACGAAGACATGAAATATTTCTAATATTTTGAATATACTCAAAACTTGTGATGTAAATAAAAAGAGTTCGAAGAATACAAAGACATTGTTGTTACAAAATTTCAATTTTCAAGGAAATTTTACTTATTACTCCGCGAATGTTAGGGCGAGAATCAGAACCTCCTCCTTAGAATTGATCCCTAAAAGGTTCAGAAAATGAACCTTTTATTGGCAATATTTCCTGGAAGTGCAGTGTGAGACCACCAGTTAAAATTCAAATGGATGATAAAACAGCCTGAGCGACGGGGTTCATCCCACAGCATTATTCCATTTACCTTTCAGTCACTTCAAAAGATGGAATAGTTTTGAGAATTTTGCTTTCACATGTTAGCGTAGTATTTAAGTACCACGCTTTACCAATAGCAATATACTAAAATCTGTGGGTTTGCTATGTGCTCTCCTTGATTGAACCCAAAGCAATTTATGTACTTCCATTTAATTTAATTTTAAACCCAAATCTAGGGGAGTCCCCTGCTATGGCAAATGATCATTCTCTAATACTAATGGAAATCTACTTAAATTTTCAGGTGAAGCAGATTATGGAAGAAGCTGTGACAAAGAAGTTTGTTCATGAGGACAGCGCTAGCATTACTTCTCTTTGTGGTATGTTAAATACATAAGCGGCTTTTTTCATATTAATTCTTCATGTGATTAAGTTTGAATTTATTTTTTGCATGAATCGTTTTCTTTGTTCGATGGAAAAATCTTGGGAAAAAACTTATATAACTAAATCTTTATTTTACTTCGCTCCATGCTACAGCATGATGCTAGTGCTGGGGTTAAAAATCTCCTTAGAAAAATTAAGTTGATAAAATGTTGAGGAAAGAACGTTGGATTGGGATGGATTGCAAATTTCCTCAATTAACTCACACAGGTAAATTCTCAATTGTATTTTTCCAGCTGCCGTAGAAACATGTGTTTCCCATGGACTGAAGCGTCGAGCCCTAGGACTTTTCAAAAGTAGCTCTACTACTGCACTCCTCCATAAGGTTGCAAAAAGTTTTCAACCCGCCGCTCGAATCGTTCAATTAATTGCAGAAGTAGAAAACTGTGATCCGAACAAGTAAGTTCCTGTCACGTTATTCTCACTTGGTTGCCATCATAAATGTAGTTTCTTTGGAGTTGATTGCATCTTTTTCTGCTCCAATTGTCTCCATTTTCCGCCCTCCCGTCACTTATCATTATCGATTTTGTTCCCATGGACTTGTGCTTTTTACTTACTTCAATCTTTATTGTAATTGCCTTCAGCATTTGTAGCTATCCCTGCTCATTGTTAGAGAAAGAGCACTAAAAGGCACTCAAACACTAAATTGTTCACAATTACCGTATTCTCCAATAACCCTTATTGACAAGCCCAATACTTTTTCAGTGTGTAAAACACTTTTCAGGTACTTGTTCACAAATTGAATGGTACTGAACGGGGGGTAATGTTTATGCAGATACATTATTTGTGCACTCGTTTGTGGACAAGGGCCATACTTTGTCCACAATTTGTATGCCCAAAGATTTCCAAGGGCAAATAATACAATTGGTTCGAAATATATTTACAGCATTGAATGGAACAGACCAGGCGCCTACTATATAATATAATTATTGTATTTGCCCGGCCACGTAACAAATTCCAATAAAGATATTTATTCCGGTAATGGTGTGTCTGCCCTTGAGAGAAGTATGTATACTTATGATACATATAAATAAGTATATTCCTTAATTTAACACCGTAGTTATTTTTTGTCGCATTCAAATTGTCCTGGAATTCTTGAGAGAACAGACAAAGAAACATTTGACTAGATTGAATATTTTAAGTCAATAAATTGCAATTAATATTGTAGGTAAGGTTTTTTACTGGAATTGCCCAATACACAATTGATTAAATGCTTGGTAATTTTCCTATTATTTCTTGTAGACGGTCGTCCTCGGGAAGTGAAAGTACGAGTAAAATTGGAGTGAAGCCACCTTTGCAGAAACGTAACTCCGTAGCTGGAACCAAGTACCTGTGGATTCGTCTGGCCCTTGTAGAAAAACAATTAGCAAAAATTATTGACTATATAGTTCACAATAACAAGTAAGGCTTCATTGACTTTCATTGAATATGGTTTCACACCCCAAACTTTTCATGGGTTCAGCTTAATATCCGCTATAGAGGCAGTTTAGCTTTCCCTAGAAGTGCGTGCGTGGGTTACAGACCTATGTGCATGTAGGGGGTATTCTAAAGGATACTACTATATATACTGATCATGGGGGAAATGAGAAAAAAACATTTCTCTCTTTTGGCTTTACCTATAATTGCAATCCTTGTGTACATAGTTAGGAGTTTAGGAGAGGAGAATGCAAGACTTTATATGCGGGTAAAAGCGAAGGGTTTTGTAACCAAGCCTTAATATAGTAACCATCTATATACGTGTATGATGAAGTTTGGCCAGGAATAAACTTCGGACTTGGTCTGCATGGTAAATCAAGTATATGAAAATAGTAGGGTTTTGGCAAAATCCCAAGTATTAAAAGCCAGTCCCATGTCTGACTACGTTTGCATTTTAGAATTATCTATGTACTACATGGATTTATATGCAACAATTCAAATCATTTTACGGCGTGCTTATTCCGAAGCAGTGGATTTTCATTGTGAGGTTGAGGATACTTGCATTTCTTCATTGGCAATAGGAGAAGAACTAGAGAGTGAAAGACCACGCGATTTTGTGGAATTGGAAAATTCCTTTTCCCTCAATAAAATATCTAGAATAGAAAATTATTCCCATCTTGGCTATCTCACTATGTATAGACTACACTTCACGGGCATGGCCAACAGCATACATACTACTACGTACTGTACACATTTGACATTTAAGTGAATGGAACGAAATTCCAATTTTCTAGCCTGTCCTAGTTCCATAAAGCCAGTTGTGTACATGTGATTCGGGATGTGGAACCGCATCATCGTACGTACTTTTCTTTTGAAGTACATGCCAACCAACGGATTGTATTGTAATTCACAAGTTTTAGCTCCCCAGGAAGGAAGAATTATTCACACGAGAAAGCTATTGTTTTGTCGTTGAACACATTATCATTGAGAATAATTTTATTCCCTGTAGTCAGTTACAACAATTTACCAGCAGTTTTCCAAAAAAATATGTTTCAAGTGAAACTGTAAATGAGTATTCTGCAATTCACTTCGCCAAGGCAAAATGTTCTCGGAACTTCTCTTAAAAGACAAATCCTACATGGGTATTATATAGACTGTATATAGAGGCATGTAGAGATGTAATTTAAAATGTAAATGAAACACTGTTCGTAATCCTCTCCCTATTCCATAGTCCCTCAAGCAACCGTTCCAAAGGAGGCTGCAATAAGTGTACTAAATATTTCAAGTATACCTAAACAACAGATTTAGAGCTATTCTAAGAGTCCCATGGAAACGTTTTTACTGACAATGGGCCTATTTCAGCCTACGAGGTTTGCATCTGCCGATGATTAATGCATGAATTAAAAAACTGCTGATGGTGATTCCTACGGTTTTTCAATTTGCATTGGCAGTAATGACTTACGTCAAAATTATTATCAGTACATGGTGGTATGGTAATTCGCGTAGGGGTGTCCATTTATAAATGCACTATAAAATTTTGCTTCAATTATAACAGCAAATAGTTTATAGCAGCAAATAATGAAACCATAGATGAAACCAGTGTTTCCCAAACTGACACTATACATAATATAATCTACACACAGAATTGCACTTATATATAATTCAGCTGTGCGCTAACTACAGTTTCTTAGTTTTGTTTTTCGCCATCGCTTTTTAAGTATTGAATTTCAAGATCCTATAAGTATTCGCATATCATGTGTAAATTCTACCTCTTTGAATTTACGTAAATTTACTCAATGAGTTCATAGAGGGGTTCTGGGCGAACCTTCAATTATTATTCTAGTTTTTAGTATCGATCTGAGACTTGATGCCTATAATAATCCATGCATAGAAAAAAGTTGAAATTTTAATATTGAATCTTTCGGGAGCGATATCTGAGTCAGTTGCAGACAACCCTGACGCGAGGATAAGATGAAAGCTTTATCATCACGGTAGGATGCTTCGCCTCAAAGTGTCATTCTTTTACTGTCACCCAAACTACTGGCACCATGCGAGGCTAAACTGCATCTGTATGGTCCCTCTCCTTTACCTTCGTCATCGATTTCAGTCAGCCTCCTCGCGTTGAGGCTGGAGAAAATAGATGAATGAGAGTATTTGATTCCTGTTTCTTACTAATTACTAGCTAAGACAGATGCACCTGTCGGTCTATAATAAATTGACAGCTATATTAAATTAATCATTAGAAATTATATTTCGCTATGAAAATCTTTATGATATCTATAAAATCCCGAGAGTTCCTTTTAATAGGTGAATGAGGAAAGCATCAGAAATATTTCTTTGTAATGTGAAACTATGGGGATAGGAGTGAGTTCTGTAGGGGTGTAAATAGCTTTCGTGACATTTTTCTGTTATTACTAGATTTTCGGTAACCTATACTGTAGCAATCCTTTGACGTTTTCTGTTCTATATGGAAAAAGATGAATAATGTCCGAATCAAGTTACAGATATCCAAGCGTATGTATTTTGCTCATGTTGTGTCATTAGCTCGCAACATTTTCCACCATGTATTTACACTTGCATGTACAACAAAGCATTTGAATTCGAGCCACTGCACTGTTACCAGTTGATTAATGTCTCTTTCTCTCTCTCTCTTCTTTGCAATAAACATACGATGCTGAAGGAGATGAAAGGATGATGCTAATACAGATCCATTGGTAGAACTTCATCAAAGATTCTTTTTGTCCCGTCTGTACTAGTACTATCAACGGAAAAGTGTTCCTTTGTTTTTGGTACATATGAGTACAAATTGGAGTCATCATGGTGAATAAGGTCTCTGGGAAAAAAGGGAATTTCCTTTGAATTTTCAGGATTATGCAAATGAATGATTGGGGAGTTTTCCATAATTATTAGATCTTCTATCTTTTTATAGCATTTTATTACATACTAGAATTGTAATCTATGTAGCTCACTCATTCTACAGTAGTAATTCTTATTTGTATTTCTTGTTGTCTTTTGGTGGAAACGAGTACCACTGAGTCTTGTAGAAAGGAATGAAGTAGAATTTTATAGGAGACGCAGTCTATTATGATAAAAAATTGTTCTTGCGTAAAAGGCAATTTCGTATCTTGCAGAAGACATATATTACAGAGACTAGATGAAAATGTGTGCTAGATGTTCACTGGGCGTGATCAAATTCATTGTAGAGATTTTCATATTGTTCTATGCGACTTATGCGAGTACCATTCGAAGGATGCGTTGGCACGTTTAATTACCAATGAAGATACTATAAATATGTATCGAGTGTTGTACATGTACTACAGTAATATTTTCCAGTGGCGCCCTACATGAGCACGACATTTCAGCAATATTCCATGAAATTCATGATTTGGCTCTTTTCTTATCCGGTCTTATCACAAATACCTTTTTATATTTTTGCCTCCTTTTATTATTTATAAAGCTCATTTTACTTTAAAGCATTCTCCTTTTTTCTTCATAAAATTTCAACTCTACGGATTTAAAGGGATTTAGAAAGAAAATCCAATTTTGTCAACCCCTCCTGAGAAACTACTACTTTAGTTTTCACAATGTACATTTCGTATAAGAAGTTACATACTTTTGGAGAAGAGTAAGTGGAATCTGTCCGAGGGGTTGTTGTGTATGTATATGAAATGAGCTCGACAATAATACGTGTATGTACATACGTATTCCTTCTTATTTCTCTGGCCGTCCTTACTCCGCCTCTTACATAATATAATGGGGCTGTAGGAGTTTATGAAGCAAGGGAAGTTTAGTATGGGTGATTTCTGTTCACATGTTCATTGAAGCATACGTGGAGTCTGAGTATGTATGAGTGCTGGTGGAAAGAGCATTAATGTCTCTCCAGCGTGTAGTTCTTAATGACAAGCGGGACGCAAGTGGATTCAGGGTAGCCTACATCTAAAAGAGAAAGTTGTTGCAGTTGGAATCTGTATGAGTATGCTATCTGTATAGATGCTGGTGTATGGTGTATACATTGAAATACAAGAAGGAAGAAAGTGGGGATATCCACGAAAATCCTACCTTTTCATCCTTTCACCTAGATTCTCAAATGTGGACTCTTATCATGAAGTTATAGAGGAAGGATTTATTGTTCAAAGTTGAGATGAGAATTTGAATCATGTCGTGGGGGTTTCCTTTCAAGAACATATACTGTTGGCTGTCAAATTAGCCGGCTTTATCAGATTTTTATCACTCCGATGGTTATTAAAGGTGACGTAAAAGTCGATGCCATTTTAATTTACCCATGACGGCAAAAGTCACAAACAAGCTGCTTCTGTTTCAGTTGTTCATGTCAAATCAGAGCTTATGAGAAGAAGCCAAAGGCTTGCTAAAGATTTGATGTAATCTGTATGTATGTACTACATAGCTGGTAATATTTTTTGGAATTTTAACAAGATGAAATCAATATAGGGGGGGAATTCCAAAGTTGAATTTTCTCGGATTCTCCTCAGCTAACAATATTTACTACGTTGTCACGTATAGCGTATCTTTACTTGTACTGTAATAAAAATACGTCCCTCTTCAGTTTAAAAACATAATTTGGTTTCCTCAGTGGAAAGCTGGGTTATTATGGAACTAGTACTTCAAGCCCGCTCCGAGGGAAAGTACTCAATTCATGGGGTTAAAGAACTTTGTACAAATGTGATAAGATCATGGTTGAGGGTACCAATGCTGGTTGGTCCGTCAACCGGAGCTAGTAGCTCCGACTTGTTTCACTATGTTAGAATTTTATGTTTGAGACACCTCCTTAATGACCACGTTAGTTATGAATGCATATACCATTTCTATCATCCAACAATTTTCTTTGCTTGTCAGTAGTAACGACAATTTTGATGTTGACTTTTCTGGCAAAGGTTGCTGTAAAAAATGCGACGTCCTGTACTTGCAATGTTTGAAAACAGTTGATGAGAAATAAATTCCCAAACGATAAAAAGTTGGTCCTTAACTTTTGTTATTTACCATAAGAAAACAAATTCGAATAGTGAACTATCTCACGGGTTACACTGAATGCTTGTAAAACAGGTAAAGGATACTTTTTTGGGTGGAGGAATGCGACATTGCAACCCACCATAAAATCTTCCCTTTAAAGATGTGGAAATTTGGGACGCTTGCAGACCTTTTGTTTCTCGATAAGATACCACGAGACAGATTGAGGCCCCTGTGGCGGTTGTGACTGAGACAATGTTAATCAAATGGGTCTTATTAACAATGAGATAGGGTTTTTTTTTGTCTCGTGGTATCTTATCGAGAAACAAAAGGTATGGACGCTTGTGGTTTGGGGATGTGGCAGCTACATTTTAAAGAAACTTTTTACCCTTGCAAAAAAGAGGAGATAACTCGTAGAGCTACCGCACCGAATTTTATTTCTTCTACAAAACCTACAGCGTGGGTTTGCATGTGTTGTTGATGAAGAATTTTGCATTTTGGTAGGGATCCTTGCCTAGGTGATGCAAAGCGAATTCAATAAGTGTGGCAAACAAACTACGCCTCTTTATAAGACTGGCAATAAGAGGCGGTACGCGGCTATGCACACGGCGGAAAATGAATTATTATTTTGCATGTGCATATTATGTAGGAACATCTATTTAGATAAATGTGAATCATAGATGAACTGAAATGTATTTCCCATTACCATGACAGATGTTCAAAGGTGGTATAGATTGGAAATGTAAAAGGAGGTATGACTTATATGCACATTGTGCTTTCTCATAAAATGAACAAAGCTGACGGAGTTTGTTTAACCTCAAAGGAACTTCGTAGGATTTAAATGGAAGAATAACAGGTACAGTATTATGCTGTATCGCAACAGTTAAGCATAGTCAAGAAGGAAGTGGAGGTTCCAAATGTACAATAAGTATGAAAACTTCATCCCCTTTTGTTGTACTGAGGATGAGTACATACTTCCAATGGATTTGTATCAAAGAATCCTTTTCGCTTTAGAGTGTGGATGACTGCCTTGCATCCGCTGTGTTTGGCCTTATCTGAATTTATTCTTGGCTATTACTACCATCTGCGCACGTTTTGATCCAGATTATGGAAAGTGCAGGCCCTTGTGAACTTAATTCGAAACCTTTGTTGGATGATAGGAAAAAATTGCTGGTGAATTTCATCCTACTTGTGGAATCAACCGTATTTCTCTGCAGAAGGATGGATACGAAAATTTACAAAGAAAACATTTACATTTAAAATTATTTCATTCTATGGTTATGGGTTCCTGGAGGGAGCAGAGTTTGAGTGTAGGCCGGTGCTGGAATCCGATTTTTTTCACGGAAATTGTCGGATCCTGTTTGAATGGGACAGGATATTGGGATGCTATGTAAAAGGCAGCATATGTATTCGTATAGTGTGCTCTTACGTAACCAGAAGTTATGTATGGAGGTTGCATAAACTCTGGAGAGCCGTTTCTGCACAAACTGCTCCCTTTTTTCTCTCTCCTTTACTTCTGATAAGGCGCTATAGATTTATCGTATTTTTCTTCAAGGTTATGATCTACTTAGGATGTGTATCCTTTCTGAATGTGACCGATTCTGGTAAAATGTCTAGGGTCTTCCCAGTCTTTTCAGTTACAGAGTCACCAAATAAAGAGTATTATAGAAGGTTCGTGTAGGAAGTATGTATGCGTGTAAGTAGACTAGCGTACAGGAGATGATTGATTTTTCTTCCCTACAGTAGTAGATCTCCTCTTCCTTCCTTTCATACTGGACGGAAGTATTTCATTGGCATGACAGGAAAAATACTTTCACTCTATATATATAATATATGCAGTTGTATATAAACTACAGTTGTATCTTTCCTTTCAAACATTTTTTTCTTCCAACTACTTCATTTTAAAAGCCTATAAATTATTGTACCTTCTTATTGAGGTTCTTGTATTTTCCACCAAATGAATTTATAGTTATTTTTTCCCGAAAATATTTACTGTACTGTTAGCCTTCTTTTATTACTTTACGTTCACAGAAAGTTTCCATACTTAAATTCATCTGACTTATCTTTTAGAGCTCTCTTTCAGAAGAAAGTTCCTGGCTGCAAATTCTCTTCCTAAAATAACAAATAACTCATGACATATATAGTAAAACATTCCTATTTCGAAAATATCCCCATCCATTTTCTCCCTGTAGTATTAAAAAACGTAGGTTTTATTGTACGACAATTCCTTGAAATTTCAGTATCTGCATAATATGAAGACTTCTCGGAAAACTGGAGTAGGATATCGTCGGGTAAATTCCAAAAGTGGCTATATTTTTCGTAACGTTATTTATTTATTAAGATTAGATGCGGACACTGAGCCATCTGCTCTTGATCACAAAATAACAATTTTCAAAATCTGACTCAGGATTCATACACATCACAGAGATACAACTCAACTAGACAAATTGCTTTTAAACTTTGTTACACTTTGTACACATTTTATGCCAGTTGGAAGCTTATTCCATTCATTAGCCACCCTTAAGGTAAAGAAGTGCTGCCGGGCTTGGCATTTAAACTTGGGTTTCACTATCTTCGGTTGTTTTCTGCCGCTGATATTTATTTCGAAGAGATTTTCCTCGCGTAAATCGTATTTGTTATGTATAATTTTGAACGCTTCTGTTAGCGACAGTCTTTTCATTCTTTCTTCTATTGTCTCCCATCCAAGCCTTTGGCATCTAAGGGCGTAGCTTAGGTGACTCAGTCTCTTCACAAATTTACTAGCTCTCCTTTGCACCATTTCTAGAAGTCTTCTCTCTCCCTTTAAATACGGGTACCATAAAACGATTGAATATTCGAGGATAGGTCTGATATGGGAAAAACAAAATTATAGCTCCTTTTGCAATTTACCCGATGATATGTGCTTCTTAAAAAATGATGTCCCTTTTCTAGAAATTCCGTTCTATAAATAGCAGGAATATTTATCAATTCAAATTTGGGATTATTTTTGGAAGGTTTCCCTTCTTGGAGGGATGCCAGAAATGAGGAGTACTTCATGCCAATACAGAAGCTTATTATTGAGTGAGAAGTGATCGAGGATTAGTGATATTTAATTACTATTAGTAAATATATATACACAATGAAACTCATTCATCATTGTATCTAGCGAATGCATGAAAAACTTTATCCACTTTGATGGAATTGATAAAATATTAACGTCCCAATAACTTTCTCCAGCTTATATTCTTTTTTTTATTTTTGTGTGATGTATAAAAAAAATGCTATGTCAAGCTTGAAAAAGAACATTTTATAAAGTATATAATATAACCGCATGTATTTGCACTCAAAGGGTGAGTTTGTTTGCAAAAATTATTGCATAGTAGTGTCCTTGTGAAATTGCCTTTTAATTTAATGGAGAGTCCAAATGAAATTAAACTTAGTTGATTTACTGAATAAAACTGAAATAGACAAGTTATTTCTGGTATTTAAATAAATAATGTAGGTTTTCATTAATCCCTAAGTTATCCTTGACTTGACATGAGTCAGATTGGCTAGATATTTCCAGATGCACACATATGTGTGAAGGGTATCGTCACAAATAACACTGGTTCATTAAGTTACACAAATAAGTTTGCATAATTTAACTAATCAACTAATCATACCATGTGGATGGATAACTATTAAAACGAAAGCATACCAGGTATGACTATCTATATGTTCCCCGAACTCATATGTGTGAGCCTTTCACAAGGCTTTTTAGCCAATTGACCTATTCAACAATAATACTGGTGTGTATACGCATATAGTAACACAAGTAAATATAGTAAAAACTGACACACTCCTTTAAGAATGATGTATCGGAGCGTGCTAGCCTTCTGACAGGCTTTACTTTTGAGTCTCCTGGGATTTCCGAACGTACCCGGACCTTTAACTGCCATCAAGGACGTATTTATTTAGTGGGCCTGTATATATATGTATATGTGTGGTAGAATCAATAAAACATCAAGCCGACCAAAGCTCCGGGTCTAGTAATCATATTGAATGCGTGTGTACACAAATTCTATGTACTAAACCTACACAGTGAAAGACTTGGTAATTGCAATGATTTTCCGTGTTTCTCACTCCAGATAAGAGGAGTCGACATGGAGGAATGTTTAGCCTTTCACTCTTGGATGAACTTGCATTACATGAGATAGCATTAGCAATTTTGTAAACTCCAAGTTGATCCATTAATTTCACCAAATTATATGTTTGGTGGCGTCTGATGGAATTTGTGATGTGTATTCATATTTTTAGCCTCCTCATAACACACTTACTCGCAAATGTAACATTTGCATGGATACAAATGTTAAAATAATTCAATATGAAGGAATTACATTTCATGCTTCAAAAGAAATTACGAAAGGTTTTAAGTAGTTTCCCATCAGTGCATTTACATGCACTACATCACATATAGTAATTTTGGTTCAAATAATAAGCTTATATATATTATATATATAGCTTATAAATATTTTTTTTTATTTCCAGCAAATATTATGAAAAGGATGCATTAGTCGCGGATCCTGACTACGGCTCAATTTTGAGCTCACTCTTAGGTACGTAAGATCTTTAAGCTGTTTTTCATGATTAATAATGTCCTTTTGAAAGTGAAATTACTTGTGAGGTAAACTGAATTTAACTAGAAAAGTCAAGTTATTTCTAGCGTATATAAGCTTATATCTACACAAACGTTGGCTCATTCCTATTTGCCTATACTATTATTATTTTGAGGTCATCATTATTTTGCTACGTGTTGGCAGGATGAGTTGAAGCTACTACTGTTTTATTTAATTATAAATCCCTTTATAAAATATACCATGCATTTGTCATCATCATCGCTTCTCTGCCTGTTCACAAATATTTCCATTCATTATCAATGCATATCGAGCCGGTCGTTCCTTCTTTTGTTTTTATCCCGTCAACTGACTCAGTGTTATCAAATTGTCACTTGTTTGTCACTAGCAATAAGCTCCCTTTCAAACTTTGTAATTCAGTCCCATAGGGAAGCATGAGTACATATCGGTTTGTAGTATACGTACAAACTAATGATTGTGGGATTTTGTTTGCCAGGCTGAATGTAAACATACAATAGCAGTCTAGGAAGTTAATGAGTATTTACTAGAGGATGAAGGAGAAGTAATAATAAATTGTCACATATTGATTGCCTCTTCCAACAGTTGGGCCATGTGCTCTGGACTTTTCAAAACTACGGACAGGAGAACACTTGTGGACTGATCCTCCTGCAGATGAACTCGTACAAAGACATCGTATCTCATCTGGTCATTTTCCTCCTCCAGCCTCACCACCGTCACACAAACGACCAGCTTTACACGTGAGTGACTATTTGTTCTCAATTTGTGTTTACTGTCCTCAGTGTCCTCTGCCATCCAAATTTTCCTCTGTATGTATTTATTTATGTGCAACTAATATATGTATTTGTTTTCTATGGAAAAACTTACACAGCATGCATTAATAAGTGGATTTTTATCTCTGTAGTTTTATGCTCATTTCATCTGTCTCCCACATAATATTTTTAGATGCTATAACCTCACATGATTATCCTCCAACCGTGTTTTTGTGAATGCTCTTCTATAGGTACTCCATGGTTTCCATGCATTAGTATCCTCTGGGATTGTTCTTTCCAATAAGCATAATAAAAAGTACAAGTAAATGGGAGCAAATTATGTTTTAGTTCTACAGATATATTTCTATATGTGACATTATTATTTGCATGTAAATAATTCCATCGCAGTAAGTATTGGATATTTTAACGGTTTGGTGAAAGCAATTGTATATGACTCTCCTTTATTCCTGTTTTTCTACTTTGAGGGCATTATTCTTATTACTACAATTGGAAGGACATCATTATGTTCATTCCCATTTTGAGGCTGAATGAAGGGTATTTGAAGGATGTCAATTTCATTGTTGTTAATACTAATTGCTAATTGCAAATTTAATTTAACTTTGCTATTTCATGGAAAATAATTGTATGAGCTCATAATCGATGCAATCCTTTTGAGAGCTATTACATCCATGATTTCAGATCATTTTGTTGAAGGTCTTTGTCAGCTTATTTCTCGTGTTGAACGCCCCCTCCCTCCAATGTAGTTAGAAAGTTACAAGGTCAGTTGAATATTGTCTGAAAATAATATGAATCCAAGTAGTGCATTGATTGTGCTTATTATAGTAGCTATCAATTCTATTTTGGTGGAAGGAGGTGGTTGGGCCGAGAACTTTTGTGGGAAACTTTACCGATAGATTCGGGACGAAATGTCTGCTCGCAGAGTGCAGTAACGAATGAATGATTCAATTCTGTAATTAAGAGGAAAGGTAATCTCTCGCGTAATATTGTTAAGCCGAGAAATGAGTCGAGGTGTAATGAAGTCCCACCAAATACTGTTGTCGGAGCCCGCATGCATGGGTCGATGTGTCTGTAAGGATTTTTAGTATTCCAACAGCTTGCATAGAAAATTACACGTTTAGTATAGAATTAAAATCACTATACTTTTTCAACATCCTGATTCACCTGGTCTCTTTCTCTCTTTATAGTGAGAGAAACTTTGGCATTTTATTACCCCAAGCCTTTTCCTGTTCTAAATGATTTGATTGAAGCTTGCGGGTAACCATAGGCAAAATCACTCATTTCACTTTGATACTATTCTCTGTACGTAGTTAATTAAGGATAGTACATTCTTCTGGAATCATATACATATAGGGAATTACATATTAGAAATAATTGAGAAGTAGTAGTAGCTGCTACCGCATAATTTTGCAGTATAGTAGAAATTCTTTATTGTTTTGGGCTTTTACCATTTCAGTGAGTTATATACAGTAGGACAGTGGCATATAATGTGCATCAGTAATATTGTGAAAGCTTGCTTATGAAAAGGTATTATTCCAAGTAAAGGGATCTATCACAATAAATAACTGAGAATCTATTTCAGGGCTTAATTTTTGCATGAGTAGAATTGTCCAGTAATTTTAGTAATGCAACATTATCTATGTACATTGCATTCAACGTTTCTCTGACAAAACTTTAATCCACTGGTAACTATTTCTCCGGGTCAAGTATAACTCCTCTGCAACCCAGTGAACTCTTTTTTTATAATAATTATTTTTATTTCGCGTCCGTATGTTATCATTTCCAATCTGGAATTTTAGCAGTAAGATTGCTGTTTGTAGTGCTCGGCGTAGTAGTTTGAAAACATTGACTATTAATATACTGATTTATGTAAACGTGTGTATCCATGCAATATATACAGATGTATGAATTTACAGTACAAAGGGAGTACGGGTTTCAGCAATTCGGATGATAATCAGCGCTCCAAAGATTACGTAGAATCCCTTCATCAGAATAACAAATCTACGCTATTGTATGGAAAAAATAATGTCTTGGTGTATTTGGTAAGCCGACATTTTGAACTTTTCGTCTTTCCTTTCCGCTTCATCCTTAAAATACGACACTGCCAATTAATATTCTCCTCTCGATCTCAAACGTTAAGTTTAAGTTGAGACAAATCCTGTGATTCGCCGTTGCTTTTGTCTCAATTTATTGTATGCACACGTGTGTATAATTATGTGATGAATAAAGTATTGATTTTTGTAATTCGTTTTCTAGGATTTTCTCGCAAATAATATTACTTTGTATTATTATTATTGTTATTATTATTAGAAGGACGTGCACGAACCAATAGCTGGTTACCTGAGTCTTCATCAATGTGGAGAAGCCCTTAATCTAAAATGGACTCCGAATCAATTGATGAACGGTTGTAACGAGTCTGCAGCTTGTGATAAAAGGTAAATGACCTTGTTGCTATAAGTATAAAAGCACTTAGCACCCGCCACTAAGCATTGTGTAGCTTTAATGCATTTCCGAAAGTGAGTGATAGTTTTCACTTCCCACTGTATTTAGCTCATATAAATACTTGAGAGAAGTATTAGACGTATAGAACTGCTTTCCGGGTTTCAGCGTATACATGCATCAGTATACTACTTACTATTCAGTAAAATTGGAATACATAGACCAAGTGAGCAGTAGAAAATAGATTACTCTATGTTGCAACCACAGCAGTTGCAAACTGCACAGTCTATGAAGTTTTTGTTATTGTGAGATGACTGTAGGGGAAATGCCCCATTGTTAATGGTAACATCCGATTATAGTAAATGCTTTGTTATTCCTTTGTAGTTTGTATTGGCAGTATGCCATGAACGTGGTAGTTGGAGAAATCGTATACGTTCACTGTCACCAAGGTCCGGAGAGTGATTGGATTGTTCTAGTGGGACAGGACGGTGTTCAAAGGCCTCCAATTCATTTTCCCCGGGGTGGACATCTCCTAGCTTTCCTATCTTGTCTTGAGAATGGATTGCTTCCTCATGGAATGCTCGACCCGCCACTGTGGTCACAGCGTGGCAAAGGTATAGCTTTTTAATGATTTAATGACTGGTTAAAGTATGGATAATTTTAGAACATGTTCATCAACGCTGATTTACAATTTTATCTCTGACAACGTTGTTATGAGCTTAAGATCGTACTATGACTTGCCTAATTATTGCAATAGATTATTTCATGGACATCATAGGTAAAGTCTTTCCAAAATTACGAAGGAAAGGAAGTCGATTCTACAGCGTAGGCTCGACAGCAAAAGATGATTGCGTTGCTGATGAGACCATCACGGAGAAGAGTACTACGGATTTTGTCTTCCGCATTGTTTATCCCAACTATGCTCGCTCCTATAACCAAGGTGAATATGCCTCTCTATGTTATGTCTCCCTTGTATGTACTCGTAGGAGTCTTCAAAAACTTGCCAAGGTTCCAATGTCATTTATTTTCACCCTTATTTAGTGGAGGAAATGCTAGAAGATCCGGTATGGAAATTACCCTCAACGCCGAAATCCACTGCAGCACCTGTCACTCCCAGATCCACACCTTTACATTCAGTATCAACAACGTCGTCGACGTCATCATCAAAAAGCCTTGATCAGCAACCTTCAGTCCAGGAGCAAGGGTAAGAAGTAGTTATGTTTCAAAAGGAAATATTTTAGGCACACCTAATGTAGTTAGTAGATAATGGGTGCAAACAACCGGGAAAGCCTACCCTTAGTAGCAGTAGCTGAAGCGCAGCACTATACTGCCTCATGAGGAAATCATTTCCTTTATTCACGCTAAAGTAAACTTTAGGATGGTTACAAATTGATTGGAAAAAAATAAGTGCACGTTCATTGTCAAGTGTGATGTGTGATGAATAAATGGAATAATACGATTGAATTACTTTAAATAGAATTGGCATGTTTCGTACTGACAGAGAATCCATTCAAGTTGTATGCCAATCAATGAAGAAACAAATAATTTCTCGAGCATTCTACGGCTGGCTTGCACACTGTCGACATCTTCGTACTGTTCGCACGCATCTAATCGGACTTGTCAAGCCTGTTAGAATCGAGGAACCAGAAGGTAATCTTATTAGACATACGTGTAGAAATTGTATTATCTAAGAGCTACGACAATTGGCATTTCAAACTTCAGACCTTATTATTTCATTTGTGTACTCATTTTCTTAAACTGCTTGGGGCTCTGGATGCCGAAGTTACATTTTTTACCGCGAGAGCTTTCAAGTTAGAATTATCCGTCATTGATTCTGACTGCATATATGCAGCTCTGTTCCGTCGTAATTTAATTTAGTTTCAATAGTAACGATGGCTTTTGTATAAATTCTCGTACAGGTGCAGCCGCCGGACTGACAGAAGCAAAATGGGAAGAGATGAAAAGTAAAGGGGAGGTGGATATGAATGAGCTGTACAGATTGGTATATTTCGGTGGAATGGCTCACTCTCTGCGTCGAAAATTATGGCCAATCATGTTATCTGGGAAGGTTAGTGGAGATGATCCTGAAGTACTTCGACGGGAATATGAGGATCGGATGTCAGAATGGTTAGCAGTAGAAGCTATTGTTAGACAACGGGACAGGGAAACCATGGCGGCTAATTTGGCGAAGCTGTCATCCGAGGGTACAATGGGAGAACCTCAACCTTCACCAAGTGTTCTGCAAACACATGGCAGCAACGAGGTTTCATTTCATTATTCAATTTCTCTAATGAATCTGACTCTAAAAGTGCTACATTCATATCTGGACGCTCCTATAATCCCTATGAATGAACTCTCATTAGTACTCTATACGATTTATTGATAAATGGCTGGAAACGAGCTTTTGTCAGATTACCACCATTAGCAATGGCTGTTTTACTTTTCCAGGTATTTGAGGATAATGTGAGTATCGATTCCTCCTCTTCAGCTCACGAAGCTACTAAAACTATTGAAGAAGAACCAGCTGGGGATGATGAGAAGCTGTCACCCTTGAAAAGTTGCCAAAATGTCGTGGGTAATTCTGTAACGAAGAAAGTAAGTTTTCCTAGTGAGAGTGAGGACAAAAGTAGTCAGAAAGTTGAGGAGGATGCTCGTCATGAGGAAAGTGATGACAAAAGCCCAATGAAAGATGAAGCCAAGACGGAATCTGATGGCAGTGTTAAAGTTAATGATGCGAATACAACTTCTGGGGGGAGTCAAGATGCTCCCGATGATTCCAGCATCTCAAGTGATGACTCACCTGTATCTTCCCGTGGGGGTATTTACTCAAATGAACTTCTGGAGGCATTTGGACTCAACTTACATCGAATTGACAAGGATGTGAAAAGATGTGATCGGAACTACTGGTACTTTACCGAGAGGAATTTGGACAAACTCCGTAACGTTATGTGCACGTATGTATAATCCTTTCCTACTTCCTTGGAATTAGCCGTCTTTTTCTACGAATTGGTTTGTATAGAAAAAGCCTCTGCATATAGATCTATGCTATCTGTATATATAGTTAATTAGGGCAAATACATTTGTTTCCCGGATCTATGTCTATATTTTAATAACCGCGGTTATTGGACTTATTTGAGCTTTGCAATACTTGTATTACTTTTTGTAGTACTTTTTTGTGGTATGGGGTAGGTAAGAGTAAATAAATGTTGGTACTTACATATTTTTATTGAGTGTTATTTGACTGGTAACTTTAGATACGTCTGGGAACATATGGACATCGGCTACGTGCAAGGAATGTGTGACTTAGCCGCACCTTTGTTAGTCATACTGGACGACGAAGCTGAGGCTTATGGCTGTTTCCGTCGTCTAATGGAAAGGATGTCAGCTAATTTCCCAACCGGTGGTGGAGCCATGGATGCTCACTTTGCTAACATGAGATCTCTTCTTCAAGTCCTCGACCATGACTTATTTGCACTTATCAGACAAAATGGAGACTATACTCACTTTTACTTTTGCTATCGCTGGTTCCTGCTGGATTTCAAAAGGGGTAATGATGTCTATTCATACATACACACAGACACGTACATTGATATAAATGTTATCTCATTCTTTCATGCGAAATGCGAAGTATGAGGGATTTTTCTTACCATTTGTTTTATAGAATTCTGTTACGACGATGTATTTCTTGTATGGGAGACAATATGGGCAGCTCGACAAGTTGCGTCCTCCGACTACGTGCTTTTCCTCGCCCTCGCTCTGCTTAATTACTACCGGGATATTATTTTATCCAATTCTATGGACTTCACCGACATTATTAAATTTTTTAACGGTATAGCAACTAATACATGTGCTTTCTAAGAAGCAAGAAAGATTTGCTTTTACTTTTGATTACATAATATAATTGCAACACTTGCTCAGGTAATGTAAATGCATGATGATGTTTATAATTTTCAGAAATGGCAGAACGTCACGATGCAAAGATTATATTACAAATCGCTCGAAGCCTCGTACTTCAACTTCAGACTTTGATAGAAAACAAATAGGTAAAAAAGGACCCTGCATATTATCAAGATACGTTTGTACTCTAGTTGTCTATGTAATGTTTAAATATGGTATTCATTATCGTATCATAAGTATATATATTCAAACTCATGTGATTATACTTTACCTTTACGAAAAGGGGGAATTAAAATGTGTAACTGGGGTACAATAGATATGATAGAAAAAGTAATTATTTTCTTTGTTGTACTCTCCTCCGCAAACGACTCCCGAGGGAAAAATTATGAATACGGCTACATACAGATGTCCATATTCTCAGGAAAAACTTTGTAGTCTCCCTGAATGCCTCTATGTTTATAGAAATGCAAAGTGTGTTTACGTCCCTCCTGTAAAATGTACTGCTGATTCTAGTAAAAGTTCAAAGATACAAAATATCAAGCTATTCGTAATATAACAATGACGGAAACAATCTTGAGTACTTAAATCATGTCTGTAGGTTTAAACTCATGGTGTGATGTGGGTGTGTTGATTTCACGTTTATGATGAAAATTAAAATTATAATCAGCACATTTTTATTACATTAATGCAAATATTGACTTTACTTTTGTAGACTAAATATGTATCTATATACGAAATCTGTATGTGTAGTGTTGTACAAACATGCAATATTTAGGTGTTTCCAAAAGTCAAAATTAGTTACTAATTAACAAAGCGGTTGAGAGAAAGTGCGAGTGTGTCTTCGTGTAAGTACAATGAAAGTGCAAGCTCTGCCAGCAGAGAAATCAGAATGGGTGTGTGATTGTGATATTCGTCTTCGGTGGTTATAAAATACCAGGAACATTATTATAAAAAACATAATCAAATACAAAGTGTAGATCTTTTTGTATTATACTGTACGGTGTGGTAGTAACAATCTATAATGTATACATAGCTCTACGCATATACATGTATTTTCAGTATTGTTGCTATTATATTCTTGATTCCACCTATTCTATATCCCTTTCTCTATAATACATAGATCCACATTCTCTACGAATGCTTCTTTTCGTCTACATTAAAACCCCTTTTTATATGAAATTCTAATGCCTGGGAACTTGCAAGTTGCAGTCACCTGTTGGTAATAAGTTGCAAACTTTACTTTCTAAGTATTGTGTCAATGTTGTCAATGTATGTATATTGTTCCCCCTACAATATGTAACAGTAACAATATCGAGTGTATATTTTACTATCTATTCAAATCAGCCCATAGGTTTTTATGATAAAGAGCAGCTGTCTCTATGGGTAGTCACACAAAACTGATAGGGATGCTGGTCCTAATCTCTTTGAGAAAATTCGTCGCAACCAAGGTCATAGAAATACCTATAAAAAGGTCATAAAAATAGGTATTTCTATGACCTTGGTCGCAACTTGATTTAATCTTCCTTGTATGTAGTCTGTCAGAATTCCACACACCTGTACAAGTACATGCATATTTTCTGAGTGCAAATCCAAACTTAAGTCTGCCTTGAAAGGGCATTTCAATTAGAGACATATTTAGAATAAAGATGTATATTTTACATTGCCCCAAGTATTTTGTGCCAACTTCGATTACTCAGCCAGTATCTGTTATGTGTACAGAGTTGGTATGTATGTGAAGCTCATATGAAGCTTCATATCAAGAAATTCGGCTCATGAGATTATAACAGTGTAGCTTTTTGGTACATGTAACCATGTAAGTAGCCCGTGAGGAATACGTAAAGGCCAGAAAATTTGGAAAAAGCAACTTATTATAATTGATGTTGCTGTCTTTAGGGGTGTCATTTGTTTATTAGTTTCCAGTCGCAATCGCTTTGCAGTCTTCGAAATAAAGTCTACGGGTTCGTGAATTAACCAGGTCGTGTGAATTCCATGGTTGTTGAATCCTATTGTTTCCACAACTACTGGTGCTGCAGTTTTTAAAAAAATGTAAAATATCCTGAGTCCAATTTTCATGGTACTTAGTAGCTCCTATCACCCAGACAAAATCGCTTGTCATATTCAATTCTTCGAGTTACGTTGGCAAATGATTAGATTGAGAATTGCTAGAAGCCAACGAAAACTAAAGAATACTTTTCTAAGATAATTGCCGGCTTACCATTACATTCTTACAACGTGTTTTGAGCGAATTTTGAATAAACGAAACCTTTGCTGACATTATGCAATAAAAAATTGTAAGCGAATGTGTCGGAAAATCTAGTAAACTTACGTATTCCTCAAGCACTTACTGTACCTATACTTCTTCCTAATTCTCTAGTCCTACTTTATAAAATATGTTCTAAAGTGCCCCAAGGGTTCAAAGTCCTCCAGGATTTCTACAGTATTGTAATCCCGTACTTACTTATTGGTACGGTCAAATGGTATGAGGTCCCTCGATCACTCTAAACTTACTCTTCCCTGTATAAAACTGACTCGAAGTTTATTGGCGAAAATATTTTGAGTATGTACCTGCAATCATTTTGAATGCCTCAACGCATTGATTTGCTGCCAAGATGCATGTGTTATTTACCACGATCTTTAAAAAGACAGAAATTCCAAGAGCTGTACAATTCCTATATCAAATTTACATATTTACTAATTCTAGTGACAAAAATGCATAAAGAAAATTTATTCACTCTGCCCCTATACTCGTTGAAGCAAATCTATTTTCAAATGTGGACAATCTCTTTAAAACCAATTATTTTTCAATGGTGCACGCATGTCTGCTCTTTATATGTACGTGTTCTCTTTTATTAAAAATTCATGCATGTAAACATCGACTTTAAAAAATATATGCTAGTTTTCTAAGTGCACAAAATATTCTTTAAAAAATACTTGTTACAATCAAAAGTGCATGCATCTTTCTGCACAAGCAAGTCTCCACGATTATACATACATGAGGATAGTAAAGTCGATTGTGCTTGTGTGTATGTGCGAATTGCAGATTAACTATATTAGTGCGTATAGCTGCATAGTTTGTACGTGAGAAAACTACTCAGTGAACTTAGAACTTAGCTCCCCCAGGAAAATATAAACAAACGACTAAATACTTATATACAGAAAGTCACAGGAGAAATGTTTCAATTGAAAAGGGAATATAGGCAGAGAAAGGCCATAACAACGCGAGACCAAAATACTACTACCGGGTGAATACAAAATAAAACTCGTTATCCCTCGGAGCGTACACATTATATAGAAATTAGAACAATTTAAAATGAATAGGAGACGTATTGATGATACAATAATTGCCGTGTGGTCGTGTGCGCACACCTATCCCGTTTAAAAAGAGAGGAATTATTGGAAATTTCTATGAAACAGTTACCAATATCATCAGCTTGTGTCTTCTACCGTGAAAAATGGAGATTTAATTTTAAAATTCATTTGGAAAACCCCATTTTTTATTTACCTTACACTGGAAACCAAAGGCTACTAAAATACCTACAAACTTAAATGTGAAGGAACTGATTTGAGAGGAATCAAAAAGTTGTGATAATGAACACAAATCATTTTCTATTCAAATATATTCGTTTATTTTTCGAATCTCTTCATTTATTCTTCTCGGCAATTTGTAATTTTGCTTACTTCGTGTCATTAAGCCCTTGACTGGTAGATCTAAAAAATAATTATGGCTTTAAAAAAATTAAAAGTAATGTCGTAAGTTGAAAGAGAAAGCGGGATATTTTTGCAAAAAATCCATTTACTTGACAGAGGTTATTTTCAAAAGGAGCAATTGACTTATAAGATGTGCTACAAAAATATAAACAATCTTTCTTGATTTTTTTAAAGAACCCCAAAGAATAATGAATTATCAAAGTGTGTATAGTACTTTGATAGTAAATCTACTAGGATTTATTAGAGTATGCCGGGTCTCCCTTATTCTTTAAGAAAATGAATTTCCATCACTTGGCATTACTCCCAGCTCCGGAAAGTCCAGCAAAGTCTGAATTTCAAGGCTTTCCTCGCGGGTTTTGTGCATTTGTCTCGTCTTTTAAGAGAAAAATTCACAAAGCCTGTTGAGTTGACAGATCCTATTAAATTCTTTGGTTGAACATGTAAATAGCATAATGCTTGAAATCTGATAACAAGAAAATTTTTCTTAATAGTGATATCCTCTTTTAGTGACTCTGGTGATTGGGTAGATAGGAATGGAAATTTGTGAAGAAAATATGTTACAATATTTTGATTATTAATTACATCATAACACTTGTTGGTGGATCCAACATTCTAGCAAACCCCTTTATAAATGTATAACTTTATCGATTAATGTATGTGATGTATATTAAAAGGCTTGTTGCTAATAATTTTTTAATAAAAAAATTAAAATTGTGTAAATAAGCAAGGTTAGCATGAAATTTACCTGTTTATATCGTATAAGTACATATTAACAAAGAAATGTGTTATAGAAATTGAAAAATGTTACGACGATGGTTGATGATAACATTTAATGTCCTTCTTTCATTATAATATTCCATGTCGAATCTTCTTCAACAAAATATATTGGTGGGTGGTTAATTTAACAAATAAATGCAAATAAATCAATCACAGATTTTTATAACAAATCATATAAGCTGAACTCTTATTTAGTAAGCTGTATTTCCATGATAAATTCTAATCTATTGGCATCCCCTATTATCTGCCGCAAATGACCACTATTTTAGGGAGGAAGATTCTAGAGTGACCATATTTTCCAAACCTTAAATCAGGTCAAAATTTACCATGCAGGTAAGCAGCAGCAGAGGTGCTACCAAAATTTTCACAAACAAGTAGCACTGACTATTCGCATAAATTTACATATGTTTAAGAAATCAACATTAGGCCCTGCTGTTTCCAGTACAGTAAAGCCAGGATGGTGAAAATCTGTTAGAAGATGTATAGTTGAATATGATGATAAACTAATATCAAATGTAGTGCAAGTGAAACTAGACTTTATTTTAACTACCGACGAGATTTATTCCCCGTGGTCATTTTGGCAGTTGCGGCTGCCATTCAAATTTTACCAAAAATTAAAGTAGAGCAATAAAATGGTGTACATAGTACACTTTATGAATATTGTATTACATTTTAGTCGGTCACAAAAGTCAGCAAACAAATTTCCATAAAACTTTCCGGGGCTCTAAAAAGATATTTTCTGAAAAATGTTTCAAATCAGGTAAGAGCCCCCCCCCCGGAAACAGAAATTTTAGAATATTTCATTTTCCTCAAAATTTGAAGCCACTGAGTCATTTTCTCACTAAATAAATAAATAAATAAATATCGGGGCTTATACTCCAACCTCTACCTGTTAAGGTCTGTCGGAGTTGTCAACCAT
>JAQFXU010001307.1:0-30942 GCA_034693705.1 Spatulosminthurus flaviceps | reverse complement strand
GGTTAAGAACAAGGCAGCAGCTGACTGACTTGACACTAGCAAGTCATTTCTTTGCTAGTTTAGGAGCAGCGAAAATTCAGACAGACTTTGACTGGCTAACTAGTCTGAATTTAACAACGCGCCCATTACGTCTTGATAGAAACTACATGTAGCTTTATATATAGGCTGCACCTGCACGAATCCATAAATTATCACACGTTTTTAACACATTGGGCAAGCCAATTCCTTTTTTCCTTATGATTCCGAACTGATGAGGATTGGTGAGTACAAAACACACGGTTTCAGCTTCAGCTAGCACATCTTCCAAACTATGCGTAAAATTGGTCGTAGGTCGTAGCCATTTGGTCACTCACTTCACGTTTCTCCCAATCACTCAAATTCACGCTGTGTGGTGTCCCTTTTTCTCAAATAGGAAGGCGAGAACCCTTTTTTTCTGGAAATGAGTAACAGCGCTAATGAGTTTGTCGTGTTGAACAATAGAGACACATTGGTGATGGTTGCATGGTGATCGCATGCAAAATATGGGAGATATCGGAGATTTTTCGGCTTTTTCGTTTAAAACAAATTTACTTGGAAACTGGTTAACCGATTTTGACCAAATTTTCACCAGTTTGTAGCATTTTTTATTCAAACAGGTTTTTTCGAAATTCGAATTAATATGTCGCAGTTGTGGACATTTCGTGCCATTTTTTCGAAACCAAAATTCACAATTTTCGAAAATCGTCAAAATTTTGAAAATAAAAGTTCAAAACTTCGAATTATTTATTCGAATTCCAAAAAAAAACCAAAAAACATGATCTGGGGAATAAAAAATGCTACAAACTGGTGAAAATTTGGTCAAAATCGGTTAACCAGTTTCCAAGTTTTATTTTAAACGAAAAAATCGAAAATCTCCGATAACTCCCGCATTTTGCACGCGATCAACGGCAAATACAATTTAAGCCCGACCCGCACTACTGGCGGGCATACTTTTGTCGGTTCAGGCCCGCCCGCAAGATACCCTTATTATTTTTTACAACCCGAACCCGCTGAAAACTCGCGCCTATAAAACCCGCAAAAAAACCCGCAGTGTTCGCGCCAAACATTTGTTTGTGAAAACCGTTAAACATATTTAAGGTGGAATGAAACATGAAACCATCACATTATTTTACCACTTTAACGGTCAAAAAGAAGGTAAAATTCAGGTTATTTTGTAGATCTCTGTTGTTTTATCCAGAGGTATCCATGGTGAGTATATGATCTTACTTCGCAAATTCACTGACACTGATGCTGCTAGCTTTGACTGGCGGCACAGGCAATAACGTTAAATGATGCTAAAAGAGGACCAGCTAAATTGTGTGCACAAGCTTCTCTTTTCGTTTCAAATACGTATGTTAGTACGTTTGTGTAGTAACCATCAGTTAATAAATATTTAAGCTCAAAATAAATTGGAATCGTTTCCCCCATATTAGTTGCGAAAGCAAAATGGTCTTCAGAATAAATAAATATGCGGGTTTGGTGTTTCTACCTAACCCGCCCCGCGCATAAAACTCCAATTAGTGGACCGCCCCAAGCCCGCTGTAATTTGTTTACCAAAGCCCAAACCCGCATTGCACATTTTTTAAAAGCCCAAACCCGCTTAAAAACCCGCGCGAGGCGGGTTCGGGCTTAACTCCCACCAGAAACCCGCGTGCGGGTCACACCCCTGGCATAGTCCTCTCTCGTCACTCTGCTTAATATATTAGAACCTTATCCTTTGCCTGCTTGATCTCCTTATATATAGATTAAGTATTAACAATTTAATTAATTTAGCTCAATATATTTAGTGCCTTGCCTTGTAAATTCGGGCCCCCTGGTAGTGATTTTATTAAACATTTCAAAAAGCAATAAATAACTTCTGCTTCATATAGTTATATGTATAACTGCAACTGCGTAAAAAACACGCAAGTATCAAGTAGCTATCCCTACCACCTGCCGCTGCCATCGTCGATGTAATTCCAAATTCCAATCACACACATCAATCAGCATCAGACAGGCTTGTTTGGAGGGATCATAATATAGGATCCACCTGTTAATTAAAACTTGAACCCGAACTAATTCAATACAACCAAGTCAAGACAAATAGTCAAGTTAAATCATTTTAGCATATGTAATAAGTAAGTGCCTTTGAATACTTTTTTCAAAATTAGGTTATTAGGTAAATGGAATTCTGTTCATTTTGATCGGTTGTCTTTCAATATTATTTTTAACGGCGATATCTTTCGTCCCTGTGATTTTATCTATGCATACGGGTATATCGTTCGAGTTTAATAGTAGTACTATTTTATGTGTGAAGGATTTTGTAGGCATTTTCGTATGTATGTGAACTTATGCATTTTAAGAATATATTATGAAGATTGAAGATTGAATATCGAATTAAAAATAATTAATTCAACTTGAAGAATCATACTGACATTGATTTTTGTAAGAAGTATTTATTAGTGGATGACTGATTGAAGTTTTTAGTGGGTAACCATCTGAAGGATTAATTAGTTCAAAATGAAAATTATATAATTATCATGTTTACTGAAGAAAGGCTAAAAAATTGCACAGGTGTGTTCTTTATGTTTCGTTTTTATGCTTGGTTTATCTTGCAGGGCAGGGTACTGGCGGCTGAGGGCAATTACAATATAACTTGTCATTGACGAATGATTCGGAGGAATTTCAATTAAAAGTGGATTGTTTAAAATTAGAGAAAGTTTGATTGACTGGAATTCCTGGATATAAGTGGTATGAAGTTTGGCAGTGCTGATTGAAAATTGTTAGAAAGTTCTATTGGGAATCGGCTTTCTGGTTCCGTGATGGATCTTTTATATTTGGGCCTTATTTATAAATTCATTCTTCTTTTTTTATACAGCATGCTAATTATGGCTGAAATGAGCGGCGTATTGCAGGGTATAAACGGAGAATCAAGCTTGAGCTTGGATCAAGTATTGTTGTCTGGAGATTTGCCTACTGCTATCGAATTATGCATCGGTTCAGGGAACTGGTCAGACGCTCTGATTTTGGCCTCGTTTGGTTCGCCTGACCTGAATTCTCAAATTCAAAAACGGTATTTTGAGGTGAGAGTTCTTTTACTGTTCGCCTTCTAAATATTTTTAACGAATTCGATTTTTAACGAGTGGATTTAATTAATTGAAGTGCCCCCGTACGTGGAAGGATTTAGGTTCATTCTTGTAATCAGAATTAATATTTATTGGTAGATATGCGAACCGAACTCGGCTTCGGACTTGGTTAGAGTTATTGCCACACGAGATTGGAAATATCTTGTTGAAACTTGTGATTTGAAGGATTGGGAGTCTGTTTTAACCACCATTTTGGCTAATGTCACCGATGAAAACGAGCTAGAAAGTCTTGTAGGTATGTTGTAGTTGGAATTTAAATAACACCACTAAATATTTGTCGGTGTTTCATATGTATAGTTGTTCTTATCAGTTGAATCTTCTTCGTAGCCTTACGTGGCTAATGAGCTATCTTGATTTGTGTAGGTACCCTTGCTGAGAAACTACAGCAAAGTTCCAATATAGTTCATGTTAAAAATGCTGTAGTTTGTTATGTTTGCATTCAAAACACTAACAAGGTTTTTGAATTTCGGGCGAAGGTGAAAGATTTCGACGATAGTGCGTTGTTTCTGGTAAGTTAAGTATAGCGACATGAATGTAAGGGTGGATGGAAAAGTACATAAAATAGTTACGGTACAAATTATTGTGTTAAATAATACATTTTTCAACGATTTCTAGGAAGTTTCTAGAGCTATTAGCATATTAAAAAAGGCCGCTGGAGCTAGAGCCTGCAACGAAACTGAAGTGCGATCGATGTTTTGCGCTTCCAGTGTGACCAGGTCGGGGCCTTCTAGGCCAGTGTTTGTTTCCTCGAAATCTGGCGTTCCACTAATGAACGGTATTGCGCCTGGGTCCGTGATTATGAATCCACAATCACAGTGGAGGGGTATTCCTCCACTTTTCAATAGCCCTCCGTATCAGGTCTCGTATTTTGCACAATATCACAAATACGTTAAAGGTTCAAGTGACATAGCGCGTTCTATAATATTTCTTAATTTTTGAATAATTACAGATGATGGCACCTGCACCTGTTCCGCAGCTGTTGAGTGCAAGGGAAAATCAGCCTGGTTGTTCAAATAATATTGGTTACATCGTTTCCAATCGCTCTATTCCGTATAGCAACTCGCCACAGACTTTCATCGTTCGGAGTAATCCTCCAACTCCACCACGACCTTTAAATAGTGGAAACTTCTGTACACCACAACGATTTGTTCATCCGACTAATAATGTGCATCCGCCAAGTCTGTTTACTAATGGCCACAGATTTGCAAACAAGACGTGGACCCATCCATCAGTTTTGCAGAGCCCGATCCGTTCCAGTCAAGGACCTTCATGTTCCAAGGAATTTCAATCCAAGAGTCGGGCGCTGTCGACGCCACCTCCATCCAGTAACAAAACTAGTGGATTTCTGGACAGGCTTAAATCTCCTTGTGCTAAAACCATGTATTATCAAAATTCTCGGGTAGTTTCAAGCGGTGCAGTAAGTTTTGAACAAACGATTCCGAAGCCTGAACTTGGAAGTCCAGTTTCACTCGATTCTTCGAGGATGTCATCATGTGAGGGAAATATCTCAACGCCTGAACAATCCTATGACTCCGTGATAATCCCAGACTCGGAAGATGTTGGGCAAGAAGAAGATTTCGAACATTTTGAGTTTTTAAGGGATGTTCAAAAGACTTACTGTACCGGAGTCAATGCAAAACGTTCAATTGACATTAATTTATCAAAGCTACTGGCAGAGAGAATTGGCTTCTGGGAGCAAAAATTTCAGGACTGAATGAATCTTGCTGTCGTGTCGTGATTTATAAGCAGAAATATTGATTAATTTATTTCGTCATTAACTGTTTAGAATTTTTTATTTTCCGTTTTAGCTCATGTTTACCTAATTTACCCTGTAACTTCTAGAATCCTTGATCGAATTTAAGCCTGTATTATTTATTATTATACGTGACGTGTTTCCGTCGTTATTCCATTCTACCAACAGCGCTATTAATGCCTGCCACCTCCTTTTTTTAGATGTAGAGTTAAACTACCGAATTTCTTGAAATAAATGGTAAAGTGGTAAACCAACGAGTTTGACGCGGGCATTTTCCTTACGCGTTTTGTTGACGGTTGTTTATTTTATATTCAGATCAGATTTGTCAATCTGTTAAACCTGTGTGATCGAATTTGAAATAGTCTGTTAAATGCATTTAGCATTCCCATCCCCCAGAACTGGAAAACCACTGCGCTGGACAAAAATTTAATAAGAGTGGAATAGTGGAAAACGATTACAACGGATGCAGCAAAAAGTTGAAGTAATTTAGCTTTCCCCCTGTAAAACACGTTTTTGACATTTTGGTTAGCAGTTATACTGAATAACTTCTACTCTTTTCTCTCGTGAAGGCTACGGAAGGTATGATGATATAGGAATAGGAACGCATCAAGGAATCAGACAATTTATTCTATCTGGCTAATGCAATGCGTTAACGAGTGATTGTGTTTACTTTTATTGTCAGTAAATACTAAACTCTCTTGGTTTAAAGATAACATAACAATGTACTAGCAAAACATGCTAGTAGAATTATATATAGTCCCAAGTCCCTAATGCCGATACGTCTTTCAGTTGGTATAATCATTGGTAATCAATTCTCTTCTTCTCACAACCAATAATTAATAACGTGCAATTAATCATAATGATGGATTAGATATATGCACTTGCATTAAAGTATTTTACTACAGGCATTAATATTATTTAAATAAGTTAATAGATTATATTTCATGACGCGTTACGCGCCATCTAGTGATATTTAAATTAACTACTGATAAGACCTCTTTCTGCTAAACCGGGACCTCACTTGTATTTGAAATGGAGCACATGGACTTTTAATGCGCTTAAAAAATTTCATTTAGTAGATCGAATAAGTTTCTTGCAGATGAACTGCTGAAACTTGGAATAGGTTTTAAAATATCCGAAGTGAACTGGAAGAATCGAATTTAGGCTACGAAAGATTTTAAATTACTTCTGAGTTCCATTAAGTGGTTTGAAGTACAAAAAGATTTCGTCAGTAGCTGCAGTGGCAATAAATATAGGGATAAATGTCTGCGGACGAAGATGCTGTTGCTGGTCCTTCCAGTGATAAAAACATTGCAGCTGAGAGTCAAGAAGAGGAGGAGAATGTCACCTTTAAAGATTTGGGTTTGACAGATGCTTTGATTGAAGCTTGTGAAAAATTGAATTGGAAGAAGCCATCAAAAATTCAGCGTGAAGCAATTCCGGTGGCTTTGCAAGGTACATGACATTACTGACAGAGACACGTATAACTTGATAGTACGTGAATTTTGAAAATAGAAATGTACATGAGTTATAAGTGTATTTTACGCATAAAAAGTGTTTATAAATTGGTAATGTAGATTTTAATGTAAAGTATCTTTAGAATGTATGTCATGGAGATTGAGTGAGGCTCTGAAATGACAAATACGAACTGTAGAAATTCAAAGCATATTTTACATGGCATTTAAATAAGTTTGAATTTACTGGATCCTTTTGATTTTTCTGTGTAGGTAAAGATGTAATCGGCTTAGCTGAAACAGGTTCGGGGAAGACTGGAGCTTTTGCCCTTCCAATTTTGCAACATTTATTGGAAAGTCCACAGCGGCTGTTTGCGTTAGTATTGACCCCAACGAGGGAGTTAGCATTCCAGATTTCGGAGCAGTTTGAAGCACTTGGGGCTAGGATTGGTCTTAAAACGGCAGTTATTGTTGGTGGAATTGATATGATGACCCAAGCATTAAATTTGGCGAAGAAACCGCACGTGGTCGTAGCTACTCCAGGACGCTTGATTGATCATTTGGAGAATACGAAAGGGTTTCACTTAAAATCCCTCAAGTACTTGGTGATGGATGAAGCTGACAGAATTTTGAATATGGATTTTGAAGTTGAAGTTGATAAAATCTTAAAGGTTATTCCGAGAGATAGACGAACGTATATGTTCTCAGCAACGATGACCAAGAAGGTTCAGAAATTACAACGGGCTTCGCTGCGCAATCCTGTCAAAGTGGAAGTCTCAACTAAATATACAACTGTTGAAAAACTTATGCAATCCTACGTTTTTATACCCCTCAAATTTAAGGTAACTGAAATAATTATTTAGTAGATAAAAATCGCAAGTAGGATTATGGTGTTTAAGTTTTTAATGATTTTTTAATTTGCAGGACGTTTACTTGGTACATATTTTGAATGAACTTGCTGGAAATTCCTTCATGGTATTTTGTGCTACTTGTGCAAATGCAATGAGAACTGCTTTGCTGTTAAGAAATCTGGGTTTCAATGCTATTCCTTTGCATGGACAAATGTCTCAAAATAAAAGACTTGCAGCACTGAATAAGTTTCGGGGTAAAAATAGGTCGATTCTAATTTCTACGGATGTAGCTAGCAGGTAAATATGGGGGTTTACATACATTATGACGACTTAGTGAATTCGTTCGACATGAATTTTGTGTGTAATAAGGTATCGTTTTTTTTAATTTTCAGAGGGTTAGACATACCACATGTAGATGTTGTTGTTAATTTTGACATCCCCACCCATAGTAAAGATTATATTCATAGAGTGGGACGAACTGCCCGTGCTGGACGTTCAGGGAAAGCAATTACCTTTGTCACTCAGGTAAGATAACAGCCTCGCCAGTTTATGGAAACTTAGCCTTTTCTTTTCATGGTATTCAGATTTTCATATTGTTTTTGATTATTTCTTTTTGTCAGTATGATGTGGAGTTGTATCAACGGATTGAACATTTAATAGAGAAAAAATTACCACTGTACAAAACCGAGGAGGACGAGGTGATGTCACTCACGGAAAGAGTGTCAGAGGCGCAGCGTTTTGCTAAAATTGTAATCATTGCTCCAAAACTTTTTCAGTTTATTTTAGGCTGTTTTTGACGTGTGCATTTAAATGTATGTAGGAGATGAAAGAAATGGAGGAAAAGAAGAGGACAGGAAATAAGCGTAAACGAGGTGATGACGATAATGACGACACAGAAGAGGCTATTGGATTTAGAAAGCGTCTTCAAAAACCGGGGCAAAGTTTGCGCAATAAAGTTAAAGGTGGGAAGAGGGGAAGGGCCTTTCAGTAGTATGAAAATACTTGTAAATGAAGTAGAGCATAGCTCGGAAAAATCACTCGGAAATTTATTTGTATAACTTTTTACTCTTTATTCGTGTTTTATTAATTTTTTGTTTAATATGGTACCATCATTAGGAAATGTTCATTGTAACATTTGTTAGAAATGCTCGGTTAGTAGGTGATAGTGCATTGTAGCTTATAATTTGATTGTAGCTTCGAAAGTGTGTTAAATAATTATTTCCGACTCTTCAAAACAAAAATAAAAATTACCGCTACAAATATTCAAACGAAACGAAATATAGATCAGTGTAAGCATAAAATTGCAGGGAAAGATTTATGCAGACAAGAGAAGTCATTCAAAATGCATGAGAAGCGATTTTGATTACTGCATATCAGATCTTTGGTTCCTTTAGCAGCAACAAAAAACAATCCCATTAACTTCATATTTAACACATTGCACGGAAATCGCAACCCAAAACTTGAAGTGTGACTTACGCATTGTATTTAGAATTTTATTGCGTCACAAGCACCCTTATATCCTTGTACTTAAGAATTAGCCCAATCATTTAATACTTCGTCACCCACAAATGTTAATTCGATAATTATTGTAAGCAACATATGCCCTAAATGTTATGCAGGGGTAAAAGTAAGAAACACCGTCACGGATCATAATCTTAAATTGCACTTAATTAATTCAAGGCATATAAAGTGGAATCACCGTTTCAAACCATCATCAAAACGCTGCCAGTCGTCTACTCAAATTCACTGTACTATTTGCTCGTAAAACAATTTTGTAAGTACCTTATAAAAATTTCCAACAATTTGAAGCCATGAGAGCTTCTTTAGCTACAATTCTTCTGGGCTGCTTAGCTCTTGCCCTAGCTACCAATTCTACAGGGAATGATACTTCTTTAAGTTCCAGCCAAAGAGTTGAAGTCAGGCAAGTGTTACCATTCCAGCCGTCGCCTTCAGATCAGCAGGAAAGTGACGAGGCCAAAGCTGTTGGTAGCAAACTGCAAGTATCTGGAAGCCCAACTTCGTCCTCTGGAGAACTTGCAGCTGAGCGAAGCACGAAGGTGGAGAGAATTAATATTGAAAATGCCAAAGACAGTGGAAATAATACAATCGACACTGCTGGCACGGGGCATTATGGTCACTTCTCTGAGGGTAATAATTTAATTTTCATTACCTATTTACCTTTAAAGTAGTTTTCGTTTTTTGCAGCATGCGAATTTTTTTTCGTTAAAAAAAATTATGCACATTTTTCAGGGGTAAAATTAATGTGAAACTACCGTTTTTAAATTATCTCTTGTAAATTTTTAATGCAGCATTTTTACCAGCTCCAATTTTATACCAAGAAGAACCTCATCATAAGCAATTGAAGCCCTCCGTGGTTCACCGTGATCCTCACGCTCATTTCAACACTTATGATGCTATTAGGACACAAGACTATGATCCGCAACATCAAATTTACCCAACTACTATACACAAGGTATGCGCACGCTTAATTGCCTTTGAGATAATTAATTATAGATAATGTAGATAACCGTAGCTTTTTAATGTAGTTTAAGTGTGTTCGAGATTAGCAAAACGAAGTAATACTTGATAAATTTATGCCGCGTGATTTCTCAACCAAGTAATTTCTCCCAATAGCAATCTGTGATTTTGTTAGTGTAAGCATTTAGTCAGTGCAATGTTTTGACTTACTTAATAATTATTTTCTCAAGGATGAAGAGCTCGAAGAAATTGGTTTACACGGGCATGGGAATGCTTATGGATATGGGCCCGGCCATGGTTATTATGTAAGAGCTCAATGAGCATGAAGTTATGAGTTTTATCTGTATGATACACTAATTGCTGTTCAAATGCTCACTCCCATCCTCACTTTTATGCTTTTGTATTCACAGGATACATCAAAAGCTTACGATTATGATGTGCATGTTATACCCGAATGCGCACACAAGAATCGATATTATTACAATTTGACTTTCTGTTTGGACGATGGGGATTATCCTTCGTAAGGAACCAACTTGGTTTTAGCGTAGACAATCATTTTGTTGTTTTCGAAATTTTCGAAGGACACATTTTTGCACATAGTGATAGCTCTGTAAAACAGTTGTTCCTCTGTAGGGAGACGATTCTTTCGGCTATCCGTCAATCCGGTCATTATGCGGAGAAATTATTTAGCGATGTCACTTACCAAAGTGCAGATAATTTAGTGGATGGTTTAACCAGAGCTGAGGAGGAGGGCTACACTTATCAGCATTATTTTGGAGGCTCTCACCACCAACATTTGCATTTGGATAAATACAAACCCCCTTACCAGTAAGAATTTTGTTCCAAATTTGTATAGGAAGATTTTGTCAGATAATCTTGAGAATCACATGTACAGGTTAATTGTGTAGTCACTTGTTTTTGTAATAATTATGCAAGTTAGTACATGTTCTAAACTCATTTTGAAACCATATTAGGGGCTATTCCTACAGTCCTGAATATTACAAGAAGGGAGGATACATTTGTCCTTCAGATATTTATTATGCTCGTCCAAGACGCGCAATGAATACTTACGGCAAATGGAAAGTCATTGTTAATTTGGATTACGTCCCAAAAGAGCTTAATTACATTGAACAAGGGCATGGCTACGGATACCCAAAGCATCAGGCGTACACACAAACTTTGAGACTGGAAAAGTGCATGTAAGAGCTTATAGAGTGCTTAAAATTCTTTGTAATTTAATTATTATCGATTTTCAAAACAACTCACCCAACATCCAGTTCTTCGAAAACCATTAATGCTAATTTGTCTTTTCCAGATACCCGAACGCTCCTTGCAGTTATATTGACACGCGGGTCCATTCCAGTTGCTTACAAAAACACAACTTTGTCAGATTGGTTGCATGGACATATGAGCAAGGAATTCACGTTGATAGCTTTAAAATGCCCATCGCTTGCTCATGTCATATTAAGCAACCAGTGCATTTCTACCAACTTAACCAACCCGTTATTCATGTACAAGAGCAGCCCCAAGTTGCTGTCCCAGTTATTCCACAATATATTTTGCAGTAATTTCATGTGTGCCCATGAATTTTGTAAACAATTTTAGCCAGCGTAAAACTTTCGTAGCTATCAATTAATCGTCGGGAATATACTTTCCTGCCTTGATAAAGAAATACGTTTTACCGTCATTCCTGACAAAACATTGAAACCTCAACAACAACGATTCAGCAGGTCGAATTAATTTTTAAAGTATAAAAATTCGATGCAAAAAATCCAACGAGGACTCTCATGCAACACAAAAAGTGTACACAATGCATTGTTAAGTTAATTGTGCGAATTGAAAATTTTATATTTTTAAATTAAACATATAATGTATTATTCGTCAGCATTAAACCCAGCATGTGACCATTTTTATCTACATTATAGTGTATGTTCCGCGTTAATAAAATCTGTTAAATTTTTTCCACCTAAAAATAAATCAAATCGTAACCTCAAAACATTTTTCACAATTATATCAGGTATACGGTTGTATAATCACTACTAAAATGGATGTAAGCCATCCAGGGCATCCAGGTACTTATTCTCAATGAGACTAGGAATGATTTTGTACCTACAAAAAATTAAATGGAACACATCAGTACATAAGTTCTAAAATGCCATCTAAAATCATCGAAATTATTTTTAATGTTTTATCATGGAATTTTTGCAAAACGTAAATGTATTTACCGAATAGGAAGCAGCGAAAATAGTATAACGGGGAAAATCATTTTCACATATGGCCACGGCACGAAACCAATACCACAGAGCACTACTAATTGTAGAACTTGGAATCCAGTAAATAGATGAACTTTCCTTTGTGGCACTCGTCTGATATAATGGTTGGGAGGATACGCAGCCTGTATTATTTTTCATATTTATAATAACTATTTTAATACATCTTCAATTTCATTTTTAAAAAACATTGCCAAAAGCATTTAGTGAATTTATTGACGTCGTCAAAATACAAAATACCTACCTGCTCCGTAAAAAGTAGAATAATCCTTTCAAAAAGCTGATTTCCATCCAAAGCCGTAATGGCCATGTAGAGAAATAGGCCATCCAGAACTGCCACTGGGATATAGGACAAGGGGTACGGGAGAAGAAATATAGACAATCCGATAAGAATATGAGAGAAAATTCCAGTTAGTCGCGTTTCTCTTACTCGAACAATTCTATTGAACAGAAAAATGTCTAATGTAAGTACACACACACAGTGAATGCAATAACAAAAAATTTAGTGAAATATCATTTCAAAGGGATAAAAAATCCTATAGCATTTATAAATCTTACATTTGGTGAACATGGCCTTGATCAACACGCTCTTCCACATCTGCCAAGTTCCTCATATGAAGAGGCGAGTGAGGAATAGCTGCATGCATCCAAGGGAGAGTAAAGATAGATAAAAATATATTGATTGCTCCCACAACAAAGAGATCCCAGTGATAGGCATGTCCTTTTTTCAGTCTAAAAAATCAATTGAAAATTCCCTGATAAAATTGCTTGTGTACGAATTTACGACAATTGCTCCTCTATCTAACAAAATTATCACATTGTGTCAAAATCTTATACAGGTACAAGTGAAGATGTGCCATTATTCTATAAAAATGTTCTTACTTATTGCTAGGATTGTTAACCATAGCACTAGAAATGTTCTGATCCATCAATATTAGAATTGATAAAGAAAATCCCAGTCCAATGGAACAAAGGACAGCTTGCCAAGGCATACTGTCAATCCAGACAAGCTTGAAGATTTGATTGTCATTATTATAACGGAAAGGTTCCACTTAAAGCATAAACAAATTAGTTGTTGAAACAATGTTATAACCAACCTTGAATATAATTATTTTGACATTTTAAAGAGTCTTACTATAAACTTCCTGGAAGAAAAATGAGCCTATACAACTAAGAGTGACCACAGCTACTGGGAGAGCATAATCAGCAAGTGCTTCTCGCTTGCTTGCTTGAAGATACGGCCTGTTATTATTAAATTAAAAATTTCCATTCATCTTCACCCCGTAAATGTTGACTCTCATAAAGGGCTTTCAAATCTAATATAATTTATGGTCCTTACGTTTTATTAAAGTTGTATAATGAGATTCCCAACCATAAGGTACCAAGCATCAGCAGTAAGAATAGCAAGCTGCTTTCTCGGTGGCAAAGACCCATTGTCTCCAAAGCGTTCTCCATTTGAGGTACATTCTCCACCACTGTTCCATTCCATCCTTCGCGTGTCCAGTCTATTTAAATCATAAGTTTTATGCCTTTCCGCCAAGAAAAAATTACAAGTAGCAAGCAATTTTCTGCTCTAAAAACTAACAGAAAAACTCCACCTAAGGTAACAACCACATATCTAAAAACTCATGCATTTCTTCCTTACTTCCTACACTGTAGAGAGTGCTGTTCCCCATGCTATAATTATTATGAAGCACGTAAGATACATTTGGCTCCCCCAACGCCCGGAAATTCGGAGATCCAAACTTGCATTCCGGAGCATTGTAATTTTCGTCGAAATCTAGAACAACAGTTAATTATTACAGCTACGATTCTATACAGTTAAACTCTTCCTTTACCATGGATTTTAGTTACCTACTTTTAAAAACATCCTTAAAAGCATCCACGAAAAAAGCAATGGTGATAAATAGAGCAAATATTTCCTCCGTGGATCTTGTCGACCACTTCATAATTCTTGAGACGTCAAATAATGCAAATAGGATGGTAAACAAGCTATTCCAGAGCCCCACGCAACAGTAAAATGCCTCAAAACTCACTTGGAATTGATCCGCTAGGGCGTAAACGACTATTGGAAACAACAAAAAGTTTTAGTACATACTTAATTGTGTCAAGTATCGCGCATATCTCCCCGAGGAGGTATTTATATGTAAGTACACGTGAGACGGGAAAGAGGAATGAATCTTAAAGATAAATTCCTTCAACTTACGTACTTTTCACAAAGAGGCAAAGTGGAGCTGTCGTCATAATAATATTTAAAGGTTGACCACTAAATAATGCATATAATAATCCGCCTATTGTTTGTCCCACAATAACCTTTTTAACATCTGCAAAAATACGTATTCTTTGATAATTTGTAATTTAAGGCATATACATTAGTACTACATGGTTATTTGTTTGTGTCCATCATTACTCAATATTATGGTGTCTTATGCAATCTATTTATAATAATTATATTACAAATTCAAATAAGTGATAAGTATGTCCTATTACCAATAATTCCATTCGTTTCATGGTCATTAAGCACACCGAAAGCAATGGAAGGAAGAATACAGGCAAAGTAAAGGAAGAACGTTGTGGAAACGGTTTTTTGAACCGATCGTTTACCCGCCAATCCATCTGTATAATCTGACCAGTAATGTGGTAATCGTCGTTTTAAATCATTGATAATACCCGTTCCAAAACGACAAAAATTTTCAGGCTGAAAAATTGAAATGCACAAAAATTGCCATGCATATTTTAAAAATAATAGAATTAAATTGTTTTTTTTGTATCCGTTTTGGTGGATATAAAATGGTTACCGGTTCTTCAATCTTGTCTAGTTCACTCTCATCTGGCGAAAGGAGGACTTTGGCTTGGCTCTGCCTCAAGGACAGTTCTGCAGCCTGCTGGATAATTAATTTCTTAAAATCCTCCTCGGTCGTTGCTGCTAAGAGCGTCTGCCGAAATTCCATGTCGGAGAATATTGTTGAATAGGTTCTGCCCATTTCCCAGGCATTCTTTGTACCTTTCTGGAAGTAGCAATAGGTAAATGTCGGTCATTTGCTAATGCTCATTGATCACATTTATAAATTATTCAATAATCTGACGAGAGCTTCGCCCCTTATCGTGGATAAGCTTGAAATAAAGTACGAACCTCTTTACTTGGGCAGAGAATTAAAATGAAGAATCTAACTTCATGGCATGTACTACCAAAGTTAACGGGTTGCTTGAGCCTGGCTATAGCCACGTGTCTTTTCTGAAGTGTGGGAAGATTGCACCTGTAATCCAAGTAAATACTGGTGAAATCCCTACATGTACGTATATATGGTTTAAGCTTTTCCTCCTCGATAGGATCGACAATCTGTCTCTAGATCTTTTACAAGCCTACTTCCTTTTCTCCATGGAAGTTGTATCTCTGAAAAGCTATGATAAAAGTGGTGGGAACTTATACCAGTAAATATATATTAAATCATAGGAATAGGAAGGGCTCACATGGCACAAATCCAGGTTTGATCGTAATCAAAAGAGGAGGCTCGCTCACTCATGGATGTTCCTTGAATCGTCCGGGAAAGTAAATGCACTGAAAGTAGCAAAAATTCCCTGAGGTTAGATAAATTTTTATGGAAGTAAGTATACATGAATGAAATACTATGACATGTCTGCTTAATCCGTTTATTTGTTAATGTATATGCATCTCTAAGTAAGGTATGAAATTAAATGAAACGAGCTATATAGCCATAAAAAAGGCTCTCGTCAAAAAATGTTAGCTTGTTGAAAAAGGAAAAAATAATAAAAAGTACCTGAGTCATTTGCAAAAAGGCATGCTTTCACTTCATCTGGTGTACAAAAGTTTTCCTTTGCATTTTGAAATAGTTTAGCAATCATGACATCCACAACTCCTTCCATTGAGCTTTCACCCAGATCCAGTAACAAGACAGCATGATTTAAAAAATGTCCCACGTCCAATGTAGCTCGAACTTCGTAGGCAAAGTCTTTCATGGGAACTCTCTGATAATTTTCAAAGCATAAGCAGAGAAATGTGTGAGTCATTTTGAGATCAAGGAATTCATTGCAAAGGGTAAATATGTTCACGTCAAATGTGACTACGTATAATTATTTTTAGGCATTTATAAAAAAAATTGATAATGCTTGTTGACTGATCAGAAGAGTTCTCTAAAAAGAGGTTACAATTTAATAGGAGGGTAAAAAAAACCAAAATGAAAGGAGAAACTGGATCTAAGAGATTCTTTTTGAAGGTGAAGTTTTTCTTTGGCAATCCCATAGTTTTATGATGGAATTCAACAAACAAGGAATAAAATTTCATGGGATGCCTTCTCTCTCTGTCTCTCTTAGCAGATTGAATAAAGGTAAAAGGAGATAGATCAGGGCCAGTGACGTTAATTGGAAGTGGGTTAGGGTACCCATAGGTATACCCAGAGATTTATGAGTAGTATATAATATAAGAACACCTATAGGCCTTTTAATAATATAGTATGTATACAATTGCATATACGTACTTCGTTCATTCAAAATAGCTTAAAGGATAGGTACAGGTACAGAAAAATATCCAAACCTATAAGTTGTATGTTTATTCAAAATACATACATATACTTATCTATATATGAACATATGTATGCATATTACGAGGAGAAAGTTTCAAGTAGATATTTATCACAATGGTGAATACATAGATGATTTTGCTGAGAAAGGAACGTCATAACGAATTCAAGTGAATAGTTGTAAAAAAGACAGCACATGCCTTTCCCTTCGTTATTATCATTTCATTTCTCCTGACGGTAGTATCTCTTCTCAACTAAAATTTTTTTGTATTCTTTCCTCACGTACATGATCACTTTCATTCCCATCTAGCCCTCTTTAAGCTTTCGCACTGGTAAATACAGGTCTGGATACTGGATATATGCTGACACAAGTGCTACTCAAAAAGGCTTACCTCATGCTTCACATATGTCAGGTTGACTTCTTCTCCATCATCTGGAAATACCCCAGAAAAAAATAACCCTTAGAATGTATATGGAATAGTAAAAACCTATATGTTCATATACAAACAGCATCTGCACATATATCCCGGGCCAACTTTTTTTCCAACTTTATGTGCCGACGATATGTTACAACAATAGGTTCCACTTTTACCACCGCACCGGTGCGGTAGTAGTAGTGGCACTTATTATACAGTACATTTTTAATAGTAACCCAAAAAGGGAATATGATATTTTATTTTTCCTTTTGTCTCCTCTATACCCTTAATATTTTTTATACACATGCATTTGAACACACATCTCCAGAATCTATGTCACAATAGGATATTTTCTCAACAAGTTGAATAGGGAAGAATAAAATTCTTGAGGCGAGAATCAAGTACCTGGGTTTAGTTCTATTCTTATACTCAATGCTAAAATAGATTTAATCCTCCATACCTTGACTCTCTCAAGGCATATAGAGGAATTCGCATCTTTGGCAAATTGAATTAACTTTAAGTAAACTTACCATATTTTAATACCCACTGATCCGTTTTGTAAACCCACGTTGAATTTGGTGGGTTGGTTCTTCGTGTAGAATCTATGCTACCCAAACGTCGGATGGAATCTTGCACAGTTTTACTTAGTTTTCGAATGCTGTTACTCATGTTGAGGAATTTAATTTTATGCGATTTAAAATATAATATTTATTTTATATATTCGTTAATATTTCTATAATTGATTTTTTAACTCCTATTAAAACACATGCTTACACCAGGTAAGAGCTCCATTTGGAGATAGATAATTTCTGCACTTTTTTTATATGACTGTAATAGTGGTTGTTGAATAATTTAGATAAATTCAGGTATCTTTTTTCAGGTCAACTTTGTAAATTGAACAAACACAGAATTAATTCTTGCGAAATCTAGAGATGGAGAGTTAGTTTTGTTTGTGGAGGGGGGAATACTGATGTAATAGTGTAGAGGAAAAATTGGGGAAACGTGGGAAGCGGATGGAGTGCGGTTGGTGTATAACTCAACATATCAGCTACTGGACTTAAAATGTTCAGGTTTCCCCTTGTCTCTTCCAGCTCTCCAATAAGTTGCGCCACGACTGATATTTTCTTCTAAATAGCTCCTTGGATTTTCTGGAACGGTTCTAGTAAAACTCCTATGCAAGACAAGACACACGACTGACTTCGACTTTTAGCGTTCAATAATGGGTGCAATTGCTGGGTGTAAGTTACTCACAAGCCATAAATTAACATAATGAATGCTACTTCTATCACTGGGATTGCCATTAATTATTATATATTAAAAGCCGTCGATAGCATTTTGTATTTTAGGGTACTAAAAGTCAATGTAATAAATGCTGACTTAAGTGTGTAACCTACAGTATATTCCTGCAGACTAAGGTATTTCCTTTCCTCCATTACAGATTATCTGTCTGGATTGAGAGGTTGAGTTTGTAGGAGGGTGAGAATTCTCTATGTTTTTCATTATGATTATCGAGGTCGTAAAGACTGATTGCATAAGCTCGTTTCCATGAGGAGCTAATTAGTAGCATAAGAACACGCTAAGAAAATTTATACTATCTATATATACTCCCACTAAAGCGTATTATGCTAATTGAAAAATTACCAAATAGCACGAGAATAATGAACTCGGGAAGAAATTAGATAGAATGCTGATTGGACATCTGTTTGGGTACTTCGAAATGTATGTATAATTTGCAGGGAGTTTCTAAAATGGTATGATTGTATATATTCTGTTAAATTCATTTCCCTCTCACTTTGTTAAGGTGTTGACTCGACACAAACAAAAATTTAGTAACCGCGCTGTCATTAGCAAGTGCTTTTTTTGAATACTGGAATGGTTCAGGGTTTTCTTATTCTTCAACTTGCTGTGCATGTGTTTGCTACTTGAATTTGAATGCGTTGAGCTATAACTTTCACCAAGGTTTAATAATGTTTACTCCAGAAATGTGAACATGATTACTTGAGGTATTCAGTGCTAAATAGTTTCCCATTTAGCAATGTTAGACATTTTGAAGGCAATTCAGGCCTCCCGGCACTAAAGCACGATTTTCATTTGTGTTCCAGGTGTGGTACAAAAATTAGTAATGAGCTATGTTCAAAGTTTAACTGGTTAAATTGGAGCTAGTAGCAAAACGTGTTATAATCCTTCTGGAAGGAAACATGGGGTTACTTTTTCCGATATGTGAATGCGAAAAACCTTTTTTTCTGGAATCTTTAACAGGGTTGATGCGTTTGTAGTACTGAGCTAGAGATACACATTGGTGGTGGTTGCAGGGCGGTCACATGCATAACACGGGAGTTATCGGGTATTTTCGGTTTTTTCAGTTTATCCAAAATTACTTGAAAACTGGTAAACCGATTTTGACCAAACTTTTTCCTTTCTACAGCATTTTTTGTTCCCCAGACCATCTTTTATTATTTGTTTAATTCAAAAAATACTTCGAAATTTTGAACATTTTTTTCGAAACCAAAATTCACAATTTTTGAAAAACATCAAAATTTTGAAAATAAAAGCTCCACATTTCGGAGAATTTCAAAAAACAAAAAAAGGTGGTCTGGAGAATAAAAAATGCTACAAAATGGTGAAAGTTTGGTCAAAATCGGTTGAGTAGTTTTCGAGTAATTTTGGTTTACAGAAAAAAATCGGATTTACCTGAGATTTTCGAATGTTTCGTTTCGCATCTTCTACATGGGACTTTCAACAAACATTGGTTCCCAAAGAGCGCTTTAAAAATTGCATAAGCAAGTCAAGATTGCATTTCCAAGCTGTCCGCACTGGAAGGCAGACCAGGAGTGATTAGCCATCACGAATATGATGGATATGAGTTAAAATAGACAAAAATATTTTGAATAAGTGGAGAGGCTAAATGAGGAGTTGGGTTATGAGGAAATAATAGATGAGGCTCGAATAATGGAATGAGCAAGAGACTGGAAATAATAAGAGAACCTGTAAGCTTGAGTCTAAATATAATTGGGTTCGAACAGATCGGTGGGTTCTGAATCTGATGGAGATGCACTACTAGGCACTATAAAAGCCAGAACGGTTCTTACACTATGTAATTTTCATATTGGATGAGAATTTCCTGGTTTTCAGATCCTGATTTCATGCATGCTGATTTTTCCGCGAAAAACTATTTTTGTTTATTGTCTTCCGGGTTTTTCAATACAATTTTTTTATTCAGGTCGATTATTTGGCCTAGGCCCTTACAATCACAATCACAGATTCATTCTCACATCAAACAATTTTTTCAATACAAAAGAAAGCTGTTGCTGGCTTCATAAGAAGACTATGTCTGTATGCGATGCAAATTTTATTTTATAAGATTACTAGTGCAAAGTGCAATATTGTATGTATATTTGTAAAACCAAAATATTTCATTGGAGGATGTGACATTATATAGATCATGTACACTGTACCTGTATTTACCTGTGTACAAAAAAATCCTGACTTTAAAGAAATAATAATAATTATATTAGAGTAAAATAGTATGTGTGAATAATAAGCAGCATAAAATTGTGTGCAGTGACATTATGTCTAGAAATGGTTAGAAATTAGCACTCTAAAAATTATTACAGGTACTATACTCTAAAAAATTAGCGCTGCCCATAAAAACTAATTAGTGATAAATAGATTCTCCTGTAAATTACTGAAGGAAAAAACAAATTCCTCTTATAATTCGACCACAGTTGAGAAAACATTTTTTGTAGATTGCGTCTGTCATTAGAGGAATTTTAGCTAACGTTAATTAATAATAATAATAAAATTAAAACCATTCGACGCTTCTTAGTTTCCCGGTAGCGTCGCATAAACTACTGCTAAACACATCTGGTAACAGAGGCAGCTTATTTAATTGGTGACCACTACCGCCGAGAATAGCGAGATTTGTTCCTTCAAAAACAAAATTCTTGGTTTTTGAATGCATTCTTGGCACGTTTGTTGATATCATCGAAACTTTCAGTTGCATTGAGTGAACAAATTATTTTATACTATGTATTATAAAGGCTGGGTGTTTAGTCACGCAATTCAACGAACTAACAATAAGAATTTTAGTTGAATGGAATGACAATAGAGAGAGAACGTAGATTTTATTCTATACAACACAACTGACATCGTGCGATGTTTGCCAAAGGACACAGTATTGAATTTCAAAACGTTTACGAAAATATTAAATATAAACGGCCAACGGTCTCAAAAATTATTAGTCACTAATTATATGTACATTTCTGGAATATAAATGATGGTGTAAAATTATTGTATTCCCGAAAGGTATTTAAAAATAACGTGGCTGCAGTTGATATGATGAAAGTAATACGATGCATTACTTACTTTAATTAAAATGTAAAACTTCTTGATTACTGATCTCTACCATAAAAACCGATAGAGCTTCGTATGGCTGATCTTTAAAAAATCGCAAGCAATCAATAGCTATGCCTACCAATGCGCCTCTTCGAGATCGGTGCATAAATGTGGATGCTATAACTTGGCTGAAGGATCGTCGCATGAAGTGCATTTCACTTTCTTCAGTTGACATTTAACTCCTTCAGGCACTCCCTGTTTGGTAGATGAGCATGAGCTATCAGTTTATATTTTGCGGATTATATTTATGAGGTAAATAAGTAGGGCAATATAATTCATCTAAAAAGAAATCGGCAGAGCTGTTGGGTCATATGCTGTGTAACGAGCAATATTAAATAGCCAAATTGTAAAATTTTCTCATGCATTAATATTGTTAGAACCCCATATGAATTAGGCTTTTATTAGATTTCTATATTTGTTCAATCTCATACGGAATTCGTCATTCTCACATGATAATGAATCATTAGCTCAGTGAACGTTATGAATGACCAATGAACTTGGCATTCAACCTAATTACGCAAGATTGCATAATCCTTCCTCATTCAGAAATGATGAGCAATGATTAACACACTTGAGTTCCATCCTCTCGCCCCGTCGTGTCTCAATCTTATTGACGTCACACGCACTTAATGTAAACATTGGATTTGTAAATCATCTCGACTTTCCTTTCCGCATTTCAATCTAACAAAGGAATAGAAGATTCGAGATGTGACCCAGGAACAATCGAATGTTCCACGGTCCTTATGATTCATAGAATTAGGCAATAATTAAACATTGAAACTAGGTTATGTCAATAATCGAAACGGAAATGTAAATGTAAAAGAATGTAACAAAAACGTCATGTATGATTTGTATGTAAATGTGAAACTGTATAAAAGGGAAGAAGATTCAGATTGTTCCTCAGTCTAGTGTCTTTTCCCTTCACTAACTTATTAAAGTGAATAAAAGACTGAAGCTGCAAATCCTTTTGATTGCATCTTTATTTCGCATTATTACGTAACTTCCGATAGTCAGTTTAGCAGTTCCAAGAATCTCGTAGCGAGTGATCTCTCAGATAGATCTGGGATTTATCCAGCGGATAAATCTCCAGGAGATCATTCGAGAGCAGGCTTATCTTTTAGTAGAATACCCAGAGCCATACTCAACAATATTACACAGGTGATTTTTATAAAACCCTCGTGCTGTCACTTCCCTTTAATAACACTATTGAAAATTTTACAATATGATTAATTTTAATATTCATACATTTATTATCATTTAGCCCCATTATTTTAATTTTCATCCAACTATGAATTTATAATTATTTACATACTGTGACAACTGTGAACTCAGATTCATGATAACCAATCATGAATCATGATAAGTAATTATTTTTCGGTTGTATTTCGATTTTCCCAGCTCATTGAACGCGCACCTCCATTTGTCTATTACATTAGTATCGTTATTAAATATCTTAGTATTTTGCAAACATCAGTAAGTACTTAGCAACAATTGCTCAAAGCGATTAATTGTCCTCCAGTCCACATTGAGGATTGCAGTGTAATATAGTAACAGTCGTACGATTTCCAGCCCATTAAAATGCTTGCATTTTCCTCCACGTCGAGTTTCTTTCAACTGAATAGGCAAGTAGGGTTTCCATGGTGCTCAATTACCTATTCGGATTCGGACAGGTGCAAAAACCTGTGTACTCTTATACTCTTACCTCAGTTCCCTTGCATCCTAAGAAAACGATATTGAGGAAGCGAACCCATTTCGTAGTACCTTTTCCTAAAAGTTCATTCGAGCTTGCCTCAACGGTATTGCCATGGATTGAGTGTTATGCGAAGCGAGGGAACGTCGTATAGTTATTTTTCATTTGTTCCTAGTAGTACTAGGCTAGTATCATTCTGGATTATCCACACAAATACAGGGATTTCGAATCCACAATGAAAGTAATTTTTAATGTACGTTTATTATTTCATAAAATGCGCCTCGCTAAGATGTATCCTTTTACGTTCTTCTACAAATTTCTAGCCTAAAAATGATTAGTACTGCTGAGCATAAAGCAAAAAGAGAAATGTTGGCTAAAAATGGTTTCCTATAAGTCTACACATGCATAGTATGTATCTGCACACTCAGGAGAGTACGGGAAAAGATTATGACCCTTCCCCGAAGAAACGTGTGAGAGCTGAGGAGTTGGCAACATTTGGTTATAATATTCTATTTTGAGCTGAATTTGTGAGCATGCATATATACTGTACGTTAATCTTACAATTAGAAGATATGAACCACATTGTGATGATCGTTGTGCTACGTTTCTGTACACAATATATATAGTAACTTAAGTATCATTCTACGCGCTCGATTAATCTGCAGCCTTAAGGCTTAAGAATTACTTCATGCATGAGCCACCCAATGGTTCTAATTTCTATAATTCACTAAAATTTATTAAAGTTGCTTTCTTTCCAGGGAAAATATTTAATTGGATTGATTCTCAAAAAATGCCATGATTTTCAAAAAGGAGGGTTTTTAAATATATACATACATAATTGCAGTTCTACGTAGAAAATTATATCATTCAATTAGTTGTTATTTACTATGGTTTTAATTATATCCATGCACTTGCACTTACCTATAAATATCCTCGGATGATTCCTCTGACTATTTTATTCCTTCCATAATATTGCGGCGTGGTTGTATTTACCGCATGTGTGTTTCTCTAATATTGAATATGTGGCTATAATGCTAGCCATTGCCTTCCCTTACATTAACAAGAGGAGAAAGAACATATGTGACAAATTAGGTAAGACTTCAACTGCCGAACATAAATTCAAGATCGCACAAATTAATACATGTGCATATTACACCAGGAAATTTATTATCTACGGTCGTACCATTCAATTGCTAACATAATGCATGTTAAGGAAGGGAGAAAAAGTTTTATGTGGGAAAAAGCACAAGCTATGTACAAATCTGCTGTTCAGAGTATGAAGAGCATACATATAGAGCGTATCTTATATGTTGGCATTAGCTTATAAATAAAGATAAAACTGCATTGCTCTTGCATGTGCGGATCAATCCGTGATCAGGTCGAAGTGATAGCCTCGTTGGGGTGCAGGGCAACTGTAGCAATATCATGGGATTTATAGCCAAAGTGTACAGACGATTACTGATTAAAACTATGCACTACATAGGTTATATCTTTTCACTTGTGAAGTTTTAAAAACTACACTTAGGGTGGAAAGTAATATTCTCAAAAATTTGACCAAAGCAAAGTTAGATAATGAAAAGATCGGAAAAGTATGTTAATTTTCCGCAGAGATTGGAGTATATAGAGGGAAAATAATAATGTAAATGTAAATGTTTTTAGCTTCCCATCTTGCCAATTGAAGCAATTTTCTTGATGCGATAGTTATACATACTTATGTAGGGGAATTTCAATTGTACATAAGGGCCTCTATTAGCACATAAATGCACAAGAGACTGCTCTCAGGCCAATGTAGGGGGAGGTAAAGTAAATAATCATTGTTACCGGTAAAAAATGTATATATGGTTTTTAATGGTGAACACTACCAATTGCTACGGGGATGTGGATAGGATATATAAGTTGCTAAGAATAAGAATTCGGTGTGCTTTATGTATTCGGTTATAAATAAAAGGCAGAGCGACGTTGAGGAAAATACTCGTAATTAGGTGTTGGTAAATGTTACCTTTTTAGACAGTGAACTGGTAACGAAAATTGATAGGTTGCGATTCAGAACGTACAACGAATAATTTGGGCATTCCTGATAGTTTTATTGCATAACTGCTTTAAATATAATATATATATTGATAATCTATATATTTGATTTCTCTGCTTATCTGCTATTTGCTGGTTGCCAGAAATTAATGTGTAATGATTGATTGCGAGCCTCAAACTTAAGAAATAAACTGAGAGCACTTTTACTCGGAAATATGCAGAGATGACAATGACCGTATCTCACTATTTATTCTCTGAATACAGGGAAATTATTGACACTCTATATTTACGAGCACGTACATAAATATATTTTTACAATTGACTAAAACATAGTTTTATTTCCAAAGACATAGCATAGGCACGATTGTCGGCTAAGGATAAATGGATTTTGCGCCTTGAGTTGATTTGTTTTTCTTTTTGTTTCTTCACCACAGTTGTTACCTTCTTGGTGAAAAATTATTATAGAACAGTCTAAGAGGATTACTTGTTGGGTCGGGAAGAAACTCAAAGAGACTACGTAACATTATAGATCATCAAATGTTAACATTGTGACTACAGTTGTTTACTTTATAATAATTTCACACAAGGGTTGACACACTTGATGGGAAGGATTTCTAAAATGCAATAATATTACATTATAAAGTCGATATATATCGTCGGCTTTAAAGTGCAAAAGGGGCTGAGTATAGATGAAAAATTAATATTATCCCTTCCTATCCTTTGTAATAATTATTATTACACATAGCGAGTTGAAGTTAATTATTTCATGTACTATGACTTAAAGGCATACACATTAGTCAGCAACGCATTTTACAGGTACCCTCAAATATATAGTATAGTATAGTAGCTTTTTTAAAAATACTTCTATTGTATTTTTTCATAAGTAATTATACATATAAAAGCTTCCACTTCTAGCACTTCTTAAATAGATACAATTTACAGCAAAAATTTGAATTATGAAAATCTGCTTATATTGATGGCCTGCTTTTCATCTGGCTGAAGGGGATGTCAACAGGCACTGTTGGTGTTGGTGGTGTTGTTACTTCTGCATAAGTATTTCCTACTCTCGTTTGTTCCGAACGTTCCACATCCACCGTTGTGTTTATACTGGCTAGCTTGCTAGGCGGTAGACAACTTTTAATGTTTGGATTATTGTTCTCGCTGATAATTGAACGATAAAAATCATCAAATTTCGCATTCAAATCCGTTTCAGACTTGAAGATGGTTCCAGCACTTCCCGTGGTCTCTGCCTCTGGAATATTTTCCTCATCCACTTCCTACATAAAAACATTATATAGAAATCAGCAAAACTGCGTAATATATTGTTATGGAACCTCCCCTAAAACATATTCCTTTGCCTTTGACACCAAATCATTCATCTCAACATTCTAAACAGCTGATCAAGGATATTTCTGTAGACTCTCCATAGAATGGGGGGGGAGTTAGTTCAAAACAAGATCCATTACCCATTAAGTGATATAATTTCCATCAAAAAAGATCATTGTTCTGAAGATCTGATTGCAGCAAGAAAATTTTGAAATGAGAAAAAACAAGGGTTACCTTTCAAGCAGCACTACATAATTCTACATGATTTTGTTCCATAAAGTAATTAACTAGACCTTGTCAACCCTGCCACTCGCCAAAAAGTTTGGGTGAACAAACTCAGAGAGGAATCTTATCGTACATATATCTCTTGGAATTGTAAATAGGAAAGCTCGTGAGTGACTCGTAGTAAAGCTCATGTGTCAACACAAATGAATTAATTACAAACAACAGCAACAAAAACATATGTTACACAAGCCCGTAAAAACTCCCAAAGTGGATGCCATAAAAACGTTAGAAGAATCCTTCATGGATTAAGAGCGCATAAATTTCGTATACTTGCGCATACTTGACAAGATTTCGACTTAAAGGTGAACTTTCTCATGGAGGAATATCAATTTTTAAATACGATTTGTTACAAACGCATAAATTATATTTAGTTGAGAGTGGAGTGAAAAATCCTGGCATAAAATATTAATGGTGTAGTTTGCAATTCTCCTGTATCATTAGAATGAAAAGTTCAAGAGCATTTGGATTTTCACATCTGACATCTGTTACTTTTTCGCAAAGGTGGGTAAACTGATATGGAACACCATCAATCATCTTGTTTCAACATTTTATGAAAACCAAAAAGAAAATGCTTGGAAGCATCATAGCAAGAGGGAAAGTCATGGTTAGAATAACATGTTCCACCGTATTTTTCTAACGCTTGTGTAACTATCTAAAAAGCTAAATAAAAGCTCTTATGTTTGCTCTTATTGCGCGTCCTCCAATTGTATTAAGAGGAAAATGTATACAATACTTGCAAAGCAAATGAAGAAACCAAAGAGCTCCTGCAGATTTGTATGCATTAAGAGAGGTCGGGAATAGGGAATAGAAGTATATGTATCGTGGTTTATTCCACTTTCGTATTGGATTATATCCGTAGTACGGATTCCGTACTATTTCCCTATACTCTTTACAATATCTGCATATAAGCCAAGCCATGTGTATGCATTTACGGACAAACGCTTTTCCTCGCACTGGATTCTATTTTAAACAAAAGTCTGACCGATTTGAAACAAACGTGACCCTGAGCGGTTTTAGAAATAACTTTTTCTTACTAATTGTGTACTTGAAACTGTTCGTCTTCAAAGGCCGTCAAATTTCATGCGGAATTATTCCTACAAGCAATTTTTCCTTGGATAAAGCAAAGCAAAGGTTCTTGTGAAACCTCATAGTTGTAGTATAGCAAAAACTATATACCTGTAGTGTAGAGAAGAGGCGGGCGGGCAACTAATGCTTTGCATGAGTGAGTCACAGAGGATCTTGCCACGGTCTACAGCTAATATATGTCAAGGGAAACCTTGTCACTTATTTTACAGAATCAGCAGCGTCTGCGGGCTCTTTAGATGCAAGTTAAAAATCTCAAGTGACTTTATATTTTTTCAAAATGGATTTTAGAAAGGAACAGTATATCAGTATGTAGATAATTTGAATAAAATATGTTGATTGCGAACATCTTAAATCACTATATAGGGAAAACCTCCCTCAAGTAATATGTGCTTCAACATGTTGAGCTGATTTTTTAAAAGAAAAATCATTCTATCCCAGGAATAGCTCAAGGACCTTGTAATATTATTATTATGCTTGAGATTGAGATAAAAAAACTCGAAGGAAAACTTTTGCGCTTGTAATCATAATATTTGTGGTGAACTAAATAATGTCAGGAGTTGGACAATCTTAAAATTAATAATTATTATTATTACAATTTCCTTGCCAAGAATTCAAAGAACGTTAGTACAAAAAAAATGAAAATCCCACCTGAATTTCATGGAAAGTAACGGGTTGTGTACGAAATCTACCGGAACTACCGCGATGAAGTTGTTTTTTAACAGCTCTTCTATGAGCAGAAGAAGGGACGGAGAATTCGCTCAATGGAGTTCCTTGGCTTCGCCTAAGCCTTGACAAAGGCTCGGGATAAATTGCGTCTATGTGAAAATCCTTAGGAGATGACATTTTTATTTGTATTTTCAAACAAACTCAAGAGTTTTTTCACGAGTGCACAGCACAAGATAAAGCTATTGTTTCTCGCTATATTTTTGGCAACTTAATGACGGCGTAGCATTAAATTTTTCGGAGTTAAATTTCTCTGAACATGTTGAAATAATAGCAGTGATTTTAGTATTTTACAAGCTCTTTGCTCCACCTTTGAAATAGCACCGTCAAATTCTGCAGAAATCTGCAAATTCTACTAAACTTTCACACATTTACTTCAAACTTGTTAGACCACAAGTCAACTAAGAATTTATCTTCAGCTTTAGCAAAATGAAAACACAAGTAAAAATACTGATGAAAGGAAATCCCTTGTATAAATCTAAACTCTGAGGATTTCTGTCCAACTATATTATTTCCAAGAGGCACCAAAGAAACTCAAGAGAAGATTTAGATGGAAGTCAGAATACTTTTATAATGTAAATGTTCTGTCGTGAGGTGGTGCAAAATGAAAATATAAAAAGCTCAAAGATTCATCGTTCTTCCCGATGAGCTGGGTCGGCCTTATGTCCCATAGCCTTCGCTTTTACCTCTTCTCAGAGACCTGTCTAGAAATAGTACACTTAAAAATCTCTGGCAAAAGATTACGTGTGCATACAAAGTTTATGCTCCCGTCTGTTTACCCACCCGACTACAAATACTCAATAAGCATCTACAAGATAGATACTTACTTTAATATCATATCCTTTTCATCTACATCTATATGAAAATTATGTTCCCGGAAAATCCGGTAGCGGGTACAGAATCTACAGACTCAAGTCCCGAGGTGCTCTGCTGCATACTTATAAATATGTACATTAGAATGCATCTTACATCAACTTTAACATTCATGGTTCCTTCCCTTTGGCAGCTTCCGACCCATTTCACTATATATGCTCTTTCACTCACCTTGTGTCCTCACTACTACGCCAAATGACTCCAATTACATCAAAAATGTCTCAAGTTATACAAATGAAATCCGCCTCAGTAAATATATACCGAATGTCCTTGCTAAATAACAAGAGAAAATGAAATTTATTTGTCAGTTACACTCTGTTTCACATATTGTTCTTGGACTCTCGTATTACATCGATTGTGAGCCAATAAATAGATATAATTGCTCAAATAAATAATAATAAGTTTGTATGCTCCAAATACCATTTAAACATTTCTTTCCTCATTTTCACAAAGTTCCAGGAAATTCAATTTTAAAATCGCTTGCCTTTGCATAGATGTAGAGAAATATTCGATTTATTTCTGATTTTGATGATTTTGATAATATTTGATTTGTAGCTTTTTAATACAGGAAAGTTTTTCTGAATGTGAATGTTCCAACAAATTCATGCATATGTAAAGAAGTGCTTTCGCTTTTGTTGAGGTAAAAAAGTTAGCTGTTATCTCCATAATTCGTGTTCAAAAAATTCGACTTCTTAGCCTCACTTATTATTTGGCTTTTGTGCAATGAAAGGCCCTCGAGGTTTTTAAAGGAATTTGGATACAAAAGTCTCGGGAAAGGCAGCATGGTGTATCTGCATCTATAATTGCATATATGATTTTAAACAGGCATAGAGAGAATTGTCATTAAATATTCAAGACATCTATGAGACGAGCTCCAGGAAAAGGCGGCAGTTATAATTTAACCGGGGTGAACGTGACGTGATACGTGATATATACCAGTGAAAAGTGGATGATATCGAATTCGAAAAAGAAAAATCGAGCTGATAGCTGAAAATAAAAATATTGGTTTGGAGAAAGAGGAGATCTTGACATTATTTGAGGTCTAGTGTTTGAGATGACTAACATACATATTTATCTCATCGTGTCAAGCGACTCAATACAGCTGATCTGAGGATTACTGGATTACAGTTAAAGCAATCGTGAAAATAGGATTATTGTCATTCCGGATTCAAAGATTTGGCGGAGTAGTAGTACAAAAGCAGAAATGGAGTGCATTTATCCGGCAAGTTGGAAAGTATGGGTTATTGTTGCTTAATTTCAATGATTTATTAATATAAAAGCTCTTGTTTAGTGTATAATTTCCATAAAGTTTTTTAACAACCGTTGTATTGACTATGAATGCAGGTAATCACACCGTACGGGCAACAGTTAAAAAACAAATTTCCGTGGTACCCTCAAGAGCTGAGTAATGACTGGCCACATCAGGCCAGTGCAATGTCTTTTGGGGAATCCAGTATTATCAAATACGGGTTGAGTTACCCTCGAAGAACAGGCTTAGATACGGCGGATGAGGGAGATTTTGTGGAGTACACAGAATATTTACAGAATCCCAGCAAGTCAGCTGGGGATCATGTTGAAGAGTGCTTTGTCCATAGAGGAGTGTGTGTGTTGTCTTTGGGGCCCATCCGTGGAC